>PVJL010002328.1:121491-204414 GCA_004026885.1 Lyroderma lyra
AGAGCATGAGAGCTTTCAGCTGTATTCCACCACAACTTCTGGGAAAGGGTGGGGGGCAGGGGCGGGGTGGGGGGCGGGGTTGGGGGGGCTGGAAATCAGATTATAAACTCCAGCGCTGAGTTTTACAGAGCTTCAGGGTTGGTGAACACATTGAGGTGCTAGCAGGGCCGTGGACTCAGAGAGGGCATAGAAGCTCAGTGTCCCTTCTCTCCATACCTTATCCTATACATCTCCTCCATTTGGCTGTTCTTGGATCCTTTCTAATAAACTGGTAAATATTAAGTAATTTCTTGAGTTCTGAATGTTATTCTAGTGAATCATTGAATCTGAGGGGGGTCATGGAAACCCCAAAATCTGTAGTCAGCCAAGCAGAAGCATGGGTAGCCAGGTCAACGCCTTTGCAGCTGATGCCTGAAGTGGGGGCAGTCTTGGGGGACTGGACCCTTAACCTGAGGTGTCTGTGCTAAAGCTAGATAGTTACTATCAAAATTGGATTGAATGGTTGGATACCCAGTTGGTGTCAGAGAGTTAGAGAAGTAGTGTGGAAAAACCCCCACACATCTGGTGTTAGGAATGGGTCAGAAAAAGCCACAAAATTTTTACTGAGCTCAACAAATACTTCGCCATAAAAAGCAAACCTTTATCACCATGGTACTGTTATCAGCCGCCCATCCTTAAGGAATCAGCAACTATTGGTTGCGTCTTTATAAGATGCACTCAGTTGGAGCTAGGAGAGGCTGGTCAAATCTATGTGGGTGCAGTGATGGAAACACTAAGCACATAGAGCCCTTATCTCACCTCAGGGTGATGCAGCAGGGGTCAGTCAGTGTTTCAGTGGGTATTTGCACTCTGCTCTAAACCCACCACTTAGCTGGTTTCCGCTTCTTGGCCCAGTTACATTAGATTCAGATGCTGTACTTGAATTACCAGATTGACTTTGGGTCCCAGCTGTGTATAAGATCGCCACCTTTTGGATCTGTCATGGCTGCAAACTCTGCAGCCCCATGATCAGTCCCAACTCACCTCCACACCAGGCACGCTCCTTGAATCCCCAAGAATCTATGCATCTGTTTGTCTGGCAGAAGAGTGTGGACAGAGTGTATTTTAAGAGACACTGACAAATAGAAAACCTTTTATCACGATGACAAAGGAGAGAAAAGAACCTCAGGTCATATGAGACATCATTAAGATATTGAATATATTCGGCCTTCAGGAAAGAGAAAATTAGAGGGAAAATTGAATAGTGGTTTCAAATAGTTGAAGGACAATTGAGAGGAAGAGGATCAGAACTTGTACCTATTATTGAACAATTCAAAGAAACAGATCTTTCTACTTAATAGCAGAATTGCCTGGGAAGTCTGCCCCATTGGGTAGAGCACCCTCCTCCTCCTCCCCATCACTGGGTGTATTCAAAAGTGAGGAACATGTCTGAACTGTTAGAAATGCCCCAAAAGGAGCTGTAGATTATTTCCTAGGGACTTGCCCACTCTGTTTCTCTTATGAGAACTCAGAACATGAGGATTACAATTCCAGTCATTTCTATTAGTATTATACATAATAAAAGAAGAAAATCAGAGGTTTAAAAAGTTCAAATAAATAAAATGAGTTTGGAAGTCAAGTATCCAGCTTGAGTAAACAAATCTGAACACAGTAGGAACATTTCATGTGAAGAAATGATGAGTACAAGAGTTCTTATAATTAAGTAGGTTAAGTGCCTTAATGAAACTCACTGTGAATCTGTAGAATAGCAATCAGTGGAATGTGTAGTTATAAAAAGCTGTGAGTCAAGACGACCCAAGTTCAGCTTCTCCAGAAAGAGATAATCAGTCCTGGGGAAGGAATGAAGTCATGGAGTTCAGACTGTTCTGACCACATGATTCCCTGCCCCAGAGCCCCCGTTAGCCTGGCAGAACAGGCTGCTCCTTCTTTCTCCGTTTTGTGCAGGAAGAAGTGGGAGGTCCATACCCAACTCCCCCCCCCCACCAAAAAGCACCTCTTACTTACTAATGCCCGAAAGAATTCCCCCAGGGTCATCCTTGGAGGAGGGAAGAGAGCAGACCAGAGGAGGAAGAACGAAGCCCAGAAAGGCCAAGGTAATGTCACTGTTTTAAGATGTTCACACCTGCTCTCTTTGATGACAGTGACGTTCCAGGAAGTGGGATGTGGGCTTGGCCATTGAGCTCTGCCCTGAACGGACACACACTAGGGATGGCCGAGGTCTGGACAGTCGTGAGCAATTATACCGTAAAACAATACTGCCATCAAACAGCTGTTCCTTCCTTGTTCCCCAGTATATCTCCTAGTCCTTAAAAATTCTTACACGAAATGGACTTGCCTTCCCAGTGTGGTCACTCTGCGATCTACTTCGGCCCCTTCCTCTGCTCTGATTGTCCTCTCCTTCTTTGCCCTTGAAACAAGAATGGCTCAAGAGGGAATCACTTCGTTCTGGCGCCCTCTGCTGGTCCTTTAGGATAAGACACCTTACGCTAGATCAGAAGTTGCCGAATTCTTCACTACCTGGAAGACATTTTATTATTTTATTAATCCCACGGACCTCACATTTTGAAATTGAGCTTTCAAAAAAACTCCATCTGTGAAGTAATTATTCATTTGTTTGCCAATTTGCATTTTCAAAGTTGTAGAAAACTGCCAGTCAAAACTTGTGATCAACATGGAATAACCAAATTTACTACACAAAGATTACTTATTTCTAGTTGAACATAAAAATTCACCTTTTATCTAGCTTTAAACCTTATCCTGGGCTAGTGTGGAATTTCTGTGAGGCTTTTTAACATACTGCAAATGACTTAAGGACCCGGGTCTTATCTGGAGATCCAGGGACCCCAAGGTTTGAAAACTGCCAAGCTAGTTATCTCAGTGTCTAAAACAACAGGCCTATTCCTGAGAAATTCTTACTTTACTAGTAGTATTTCTGAATGATGTCTGAATGGTTTTTTGCCACTTGGATATAATTCTTCATATTACTCTGGTGTGTAAACTGATTATATAGCAGCTCGAACTGTTGATACATTATCCAGAGTGCAAATGTCAGAGCTGACTTTTCAGGTATCAACTCAGCATTCGCAATGAGTAGCTGAACTGGAAGTGGTTGAGATCTGTGCATCTGGGGGGTGGGAGGAGTCCATGCCTGGGGATAGCTAAAATCCCGCACTCACTTGGCTTCTTGCCCCAGTGCCCTGGCAGTTTCAATTCCATGAGTGTAAAGTTGATGTATTCATGGGAGAAAAGAAAGGAAGATGGAAAAACATGGTAGACTCAGCAGAGTGTGTGGGATAGGGCCTGGGTGGAGCAAAGTTAAGAGTAGGGAAGTTTAGAAATAGAATTGGCAGAGTTCCCGAGGGCAAGACTGGGTCTTGTGCATTGCCTTAACTCCACTACTCAACATAACGCCTGCTACACAATAGGCTCTCAAATACTTGTTCAATTTTTGTAGGTATTATGCTTACCTCGTCTGGAAATGCTTTACTGCTGAACTAGTAACCATGATAGCTTGTTCTGTGCTGGAATGGAGGGTTGCTTGTTCATTGGTGGAACTGAGTTTGCTGTTTGGTTAAATTTGGTACAGAAATAGTCGTATTTTTAGACAAAGAAGAATGTATCTCAGAATGATTTCAGTGATTGATTTTTTTAAGTAAAATTTTATTGTAATATAACATACAAATGGAAAAGTACACACAGTGAGCACAGCTATGCAACCAGTACTTACATCAAGAAAGAGATCTTCTCTGTACTCCAGGAGCCATGGTCATGTCTCCTTCCTATCACTGTCTGAGTCCCATCCCTACTATCTGACTTGTAACCCCATAGATTAATTTTGTTTATTTTTGTTTCTTTTGCTCAACATTATTTTTGTGAAAGTAATTCATGTTGTTAATTGCAGTGTGTTTATTCTTACTGCTTCATTTTATGTATACATACACCTCATTTTAATCAATTACTACTTATAATGTGTTGATTCCAGCTTTTTACCATTCTGAATAATGCTGGTCTGAGCATTCATGACAATTTCTTTTGTGTGCACATATACCCATTTTTGTTGAGTGTACAAGGAAGGACCAAAACAAAAAACAAACGAACAAAAAAACACGGGATTACCTCCTGGAGGGCAGGCCCCTTGTTTTACAGGCTTCCCCCACTAAGTGAGTGTTCTAGGAGCCCACCTGCATCAGTGTACCAGCTGGCGTTGTTGGGAGAGACTGTGTCCAGCTTCAGTGAATTCTTTTGGAAGACTCTTTTCATGCATTTGCCCATTTCATGGTGGGTGATTTACATGAACAACGGGCAGCATCACCACGCACCTGCCCACATCTCACTGAGTGTTCAGAAACTGTTGACCAAAAAGGCGTGCCCCCTGGGCCCTACTCTCCCCATTTACCCAACCTCACACCAAGCAACTCTTTTTGTTTCCCGGGAAGAAAAACATCCTCAAAGGGAAACATTTTGACGAAGTGGAAGAGGTAAAACAAAAAAATGGCAGAAGCACTAAAAGACATCAAAATCAATGCATTCAGAAACTGTTTCGAGCAGTGAAAAAAGCATTTCGATAGGTGTATTTATATCAACTGGAGAGTACTTTGAAGATGACTGAAGTTTAAACACATAAGAATAAATACACAATTTTTATAAATAAATTCTGGGGTTTTTTGGGTCTCCCTCCTATACTACGTGGTAGACTGCTTGGTCATATGATCAGTACATGTTAGGTTTTTGCTGATAACTTCTAGACAGGTTCACAAAGTGATTATGCCAATATTGTGTGTTAGCTTTTGTACAAAGTTAGATGCCAGAGAAGTTCAGAGGGGACAAATGACAGGACATGAGGAGATTAACTTTAGGTCTATGACTTGGAACCTAAGGGGACTTTATGGAAAGGGAGAAGACAAAATAATCCTCAAAGGGACAGGACCCATCAATCATCAACTCATCACTGGAGTGATTTGGAAGCTTGCTTCCAAAGGATGAAAAAGGAAGGCAGAATAATAGTACAAAAGGTGGAGGAGGAGGAGAAAAGAAAGATCAGAATGGATGCTAACCCCGAATACCAATAACAATACCACTAACAATTTCACCTTCATAAAAAAAGCCCTGATTCCAATAGGACAGATTAGAACCATAAAGCAGCAAAATGCCCTCCGTATTTATACATGTGTATTTATCACAAAACTTCCTAAACTTGTTAGGGGATTTTTGAGTACTTAAGGTTATTAATCAGGAGAGCTCCTCTTTATTACTTTTGGGAAAAAGATTTTCACCACTACTGATATTCACAAGAAAAGAATGAAAGCTTATCGTGGAGCTTCTCCATAAGATTTTTGTAGAAAGTCTAATTTGCAAATCAGTAAGCCGAAGTGGAAATGCCAGATGCTAACAGACAGGAGAATCAGATTTTCCATTTCAATGTCCTTGTCCCTCTTTCAGCAGGATTCAGGGCTTTCCCTTAGAATCTCTCAGGAAGCTCATTTGCAAGAGTGACTCAGAATTACCCCACTCTGTGAGACTTGGTTCTCAAAAGGCACTCAAAGCATAGCAAAGAGCAATGCAATGTTCTGTTTACAAAAGGAATTTGATTGCTAATTATGAATCCCTACAAAATATGTGCATTTTAAACTTATCTCTTCACCATTCCGAAATGAATGCTCTGGTAGTTCTGATCTCCTGTCAGCCGAGATTCTCTGTGACACTTTGCTATGACACAGAGCTCCTACCTGTGTATCTGCCTTTTCTCAAATTAGTTTCCAGGGCCAAGTCGATGTGCTCTGCAGCAGATGTCATCACAGAACAGATCCTTACAGAGTGCAGCCGGGTTTACACTTGCATTCATTTCCTTGGGGCCATTTTTGTGAATTAAACTTGGCACGGCCCTGCCTGTTTGCTTTTTATCTGACGTGCTGGACAAGGAGTTCAGTTCATTTGCTACCTCTCCAGCAACCACGTCCAAGAGCATTATACCGTAGGAGGTCTAAGGAAGCTGCCACTATCAGCAGCCAACAGGCACACTTGAAAATTCATGAGCAATTTGTAAAAAGGCAGTTCTTCCCCTCAGTGCTTCGACTGCCCCACCACCTAGAAGCTGGCTGAGTCCCTACAAAGAGTAGGATATTCATCCAGGCCAAAAATTCAGCACTGACGCCAAGGCACCATAAGGTTCTAGGAGCTTCGGATTTGCTTCCAAATAATTTACCCAAGGTTACAAAGAACTGGCACAGCCAAGACTTAACTACTCTAGCTGATATGCAAATCAATTTGCTCACATCCTCCTCATGTGAACATTCACCTTACACACCTTACAAGCTCCCATATGCACAAAAGGGAATTTGCAAAGCCTCCTTTGCACCACCCAGCCTCCCGAAGACTGCTTGAGTTTCTCCCAAATCAGGAAGGGACACAACTCTGGGTGAACACCATCTAGGGGCAATTCAAGAAAGTATGTATCTATCTCGCTCAACCACATTTTCTGTCTCTTCTTTTGTCGATTCCTTCGGGGGGTGGGATGTCGGGGGACTGCTCTTCTCACTTTTCTTCAGATTTTCTGCCTCTCAGATTCAGGTAATTCTATCTAAGCAACTCTATTTGTCACATTCAATACACACACACACACACACACACACACACACACACACACACACACTTTAACCCAAGCCCTCCTTCTGTTTTCCTTTTAATTCTGGCCTGGTTGCCTTAGGGAAGTATTTTTTCTCCCCACTTACCAAGCACTTTATCTTGAAAAAAGGCAAGCAATTACTTCAAATTCCCTAGAAACTTTAGGTAAAAGAAGACTACCCTGAAGGTATCAGTGTCATCAAATTCTAGAACAATTGAAAGTGCATAGATAGAAACCCTGTTCAGAATTTTATCAAAACTATTCTTCTATCCCTTTATCCCGTAAAACTTTCAAAATAAACAATAATTATTTGATATCCATCTCTTTTGCTTGCCTGAATTACTAATGCTGTGAGGATAACACTACTTTTATTGCAAATATATAGTATTTTATTGTAAATGTGCAGTCACATTTGCTTCAAATGCCCCTGTGGACTAGATAAGGGGCCTAATCTCTATAGATAAGATGACTTTCAAGCTTTGAAAACAGCTAATAATAAATGAAGTTTGGAGCACAATTGGCATAAGATGTTCACAAGCCAAGGATAGACTGCAGTATTATTCTGATGTGATTTTCTTTCTAGGTATCAACCCTTAATGGATCTTGCTATCACTTTGGGCCTTGAAAGTGGGCCTCAGTTCTGAGCCAAATTGTGCAGAATCCTGACAGGTAATTATGTTGGATTATTTGTATCTCCAAGTTCTGCATGTGAAAAGCTTAATGCCTGATTCCAACCAAATCTTCACTTTAGAAATAAAGTTAGGGGACCAATCCATTGGGAAAAGATTCGATGAGACACAAAATCTTGCACTAACTACCATCATATTTTATCTTCCTCCCTGAGGCTGTGTCCTCATCTGAACTTCAACAATTAACCTTCGGAAGTGGCACCGTTTTGTTGAAATAATAAAAATATAGAATTTATTGACATGTAGCTAATTTAATCTTACAGACCCACAGGCTATAAAAAAGAAAAGAAATTGCATAGTTAATCACAAAATGTCGTAGGAAGGGAAATGTACATGTTTGCAATCGTAAGACTCAAAAATCAGGTAAAGTAGGTTTTCTAGCTGCTTTATCTGTATCCACTTTTGGAAATGTCTTCCCTTTTAGAAATCTCTCAAATTTGACTGACTCTTGATGACCTGTGATCATAAATGGATAGTGTTATGTCCCATATTTATCCCGTAAATGGTCCCAGAAAAGCTCAAAGTCAACCTGAGCCATTACTTTGGAGAGCACATCAGGGTCTAATTTGAGTCTTTGTTACTTCAGGTTCTTGACTAATTTCTGATGGAGAGCTTTCACCTATAATGTGAATAGTATGCTTCTCAACTCTTTCTTAAAGGCAAATGAATTCATGGTAGTGAATTCTCCAGCAGCATTCAGACAACAGACCCTAGTAAATCATTTCTGTTTCCTTTCTACTCCTTATGCACACACACAAGCAACTTCACAGAGCAGGGGGCTTATCAAGGTTCAAAACACCCTAACTAGCCTAATGCAAGGATGACACCTGTGCCTCAACCACCACTCCCCGCCAACCCCCCATAGGGTAGGATTGAGGAGACCCAGGCAATATCATCTCTTTCCCCAAGTTCAGAACCAAATGAAAGATTAAACACAGAAAGGCGTCAGACAGCGGAAAGCAACTATTCACGGTACAGCTCCTGGGAGCCGGGTTTTCGTGTGAAAGGCAAATGGACTTATGACTGTTGCCTAAACTCAACTTCAAGGCTCCCTTCAGGCTCACCACGTAGTGGGGATAATGAAGCCCAAACGGCTTTTTCTCTGTAGGCAAGCAGTTCCCAAAGAAAGAGAAACCAGACGGAACGGAAGAAAGCAGTGCCAGAAGCACCTCCCCTGCCCAGTTTCTTCTCTCAAACCCATTAATCTAATCGGTCCCCCAGGTCACCAGGAATAGGCCAGAGGTGACAAGAGACCAGCAATTCTCCCCTCTAACGTGATTCTCAAACGCGAGCATGTGTCAGAAGGAAGGATTGTGACAAACGCAGATTACTGGGCCCACCTAAGAGCTTCTAATTCTGGGTGAAGCCTGCGAACCCGCATTTCTAACAAGTCCTCAGGTGATGCTGAATCTCTGCGCCACTGCAACAGTTCACAACCTTGACGAGCATTGGAATTTAAAAAAGGAAGAGTATTTCCTTCTATCATTCTCCCTTGGTTTGCACCCCTAATTCTGCGGCCTAGGAGGGGAGCAATCAGCAGTCTCTCTGAGTAGTGTCGCTCCCACTTCATGAGGTTTCTTCCCCAATATTGACCACCATTTTTTCATGAGACTCTTATTGCCCAGCAATGATTTTTGTCTCCAGAAAGCTGTGTGATGGCTCAATCACATAAATTTTAAAAGTCAAAATTCATACTGGACTTGAGCACTCCCTAATCTATTTCTCATCCTGAGTTATGTTCAAAATAGCTCACTAGAGGTTCTTCAGTGAAATTAAGTGACAACATTAAGATAGTCCAATAAAATATCAATAATAAACTATTCCAAATTTGACTATAAGCCTTCTCCCAACATGAATTTCCCAGGTTGAAATTATAACTCCAAAGTTAAATTCCCTGAATATTGAAGTCTAAAATCAAATTATTTTACCTCTGAGTAAAAAACCAAGGGAAATTAAAGTTTCAAATCCCATCCTCTGTAATGTCTTGCACTTCTGGGTGCATCTAAAGAAACACTCCATATCTGGGTAGGATTGTGATTCTTCAGCAGCTGCAGTGAAACTCCCTTTCATTGCAATAGTTGTAGTTCTCTAAGGATCTTAAAAGTTCAATGCTACTCATATGAGCCTCAATCTTAAAGAGTTCAAAGCAAACACTAAAGCTGATCAGAGTGCCAGTCTCACACCCACTTGTTTTACAAAACACATCAATCCTTAGCAGTTATGAGATATTTCAGGCAAATTATATGCCCCAAACCCTCTCTGTATTATTGCCAAAGACCATAGAAGAGATTCAGTGATGCCTGAGAGGGAGCGAATAGACAGAAATGGGACAGAATTCTTTGCACCTTTGCCATGATGCTGGTCCTTCTATGTCTTTGTGCGAAGACTCTGACCTTTACACCATATTTCACCACATTAAGGGGAAGGGATGGAAAGGCCATCAGTGGACACAGTCTCAGCAATTCAAAGATAGAATTTGCTACACGCTTCTTTCTAACAAAATCTAGAAATCTGCAATGGTGGCAGTTCCAGGCACTGGGTCTAATTTTATGGTGCCTTTATTTCTAATCCAACATACTGAAAACAACTTAGTTTCCATTTGCTTCCGGGTGCTGTGTCTCTGGCATCCCACTGCTGAAGTGAGTGTGGGGTCTGCTTCATGACTTAGTCCCCGCTACCTCTGGTGATGAGACATTTTCAGTCCTCTGCCACAGTGGGAGTTGTCACTGTTTCTAGTTCTGAAATTACTCACACCCAGGAAGCTTGCCTCCTTGGGAAGGTTTCCTCCTAATCACGCATTAGTTTCCGTACGAAAATCACTCTCAGCAGATTCCTGGATGGAAGCCATTGCTGCTTCCAAAACCCGTGCTCCAGCGCCCAGTGAGAAGCAAGATTTCTCCCACGTTCTCCTCAAGACCCGCATTTCCTCAGCTTTTGAGTCGTCCTGGTTCTCTGTGGGCTTTCTTGGAACTCCACCTTGTTCTGCACCAGTGGCATAGGGTTGCAATGCACTACTCCCTTCATTTCTTCCTCTTCGGAAAAATTTAACAAATATTATTTTAATCAGTTTCATTGAGGTGTAATTTATGTACAATAAAATTCACCATTTTTAAGTACGAGTCTGATGAGTTTTCAATGTCTTGTCACGTGAGCACAAGGATAGTCAGGATATAGGACATTTCTGTCCTTCCCCCAAATTCCCTTGTGTCTCTTTAAAGTCAATACCCTTCCCCCACCCACAGCTCACAGGATTCACAGATGTGTTCTGTCACTATATTTTTTCCTCTTCTGGAGTTTTATATAAATGGATCATACAGTGTGTAGTTTTATAGGTCTGGCTTCATTCACGTGCCACATGCTTTTGAGATTCACCTACATTATTGCATGTACAGTAGTAGTTTAATTTTATCCCTGAGTAATGGTTCCATGGCATCGATATACCAAAATTTATTGGTTTAATTTCTGATTAATGAGTATTTGGACAGCTTCCAGTTTGGGGCAATTTTTAATAACACTGTCATGAACATACACATACAAGTCTTTCTAAAAACACCTGTTTTTTAATTCTCTTGCCTAAATTCTTAGTAGTATTGTTGGGACATATTGTAAGTATATAATTAAATGTTTAAGAAACAACCCAAATGTTCTCTAAGGGATGGTTTCATCTTGCATTACCATCAGCAATGTATGAGGGTTCTACTTACTACACAATGTCCCATCATTTGATTTTGACAGTCTTTTTAATATTAGTCACCTTAGTGGATATGTTGTATTATCTCATGTTGGTTTTAATTTGCATCTTCCCAATGGCTAATGATGTTGAGCAATTTTTCATGTGCTTATTTCCCCAGCATCTATCTTCTTCCATGAAGCCTCTTTAAATATTTTGCCTATTTTTAGAAATCAACTTGTCTCCTTGTTATTGAATTATAATCAATCTTTTTACACTCTGAAAACAAATAATTTTGCAGAATATGTCTTTGGCAAATATTTTCTCCCAGGCTGTGGTTTCCCTTTGCATTTTCTTAGCAGTGCCATTTAAAGAGCAGAAGTCTTTAATTTGATGTTCAAGTTCCTGTTTAAGGAACTTTGCCTACCTAAATGTTACAAAAATTTTTTTCCTGTTTTTTTTTTCTAGAAATTTTATAGTTAAACAAATGGTTCTAACACCATTTGTTTAAAAGAATTATCTCTTCTCCATTGAATTTTGGTGCTTTTGTCAAAAATCAGTTGCTCATATAATAATGGTGGACCTTTTTTTGCACTCTCTGTCTGTTCTTATGCCAATACCCCACCGTCATTATTACATGTAGCTCTATAGAAAGTCTTAAAATTAGGGTGAGTCCTCCAAATTTATTCCTCTTTTCAATTTTTTTTTCTATTGTAGGCCTTTCTATTATCATATAAATTTTAGAATCACCTTATCAATTTCTACAAAATCCTTGCAAGAATTTATATTGGGATTGCTTGGAAGTTATAAATCAATTTGATCTATAACAATATTGAGTCCTCCAATGTAAATGGTGTATCTCTCTATTAATTTGTCTTCACATTTTTTCAGCAGTATTTTGCAGTTTACATGTCTTAGGTATTTTATTAAATTTATCGTAATTATTTCCTGGTTTTGATACTATTTATTGTAAATGGTACTTTATTTTTTAATTTTTTACACTTTATTTTGACATTCAAGATTGTATTAATTTCAGGAGTACAGCATAGTGGTTATACATTTATATAATTTAAGAAGTGATCCCTTTGACTAGGCTAGTACCCACCAGGCACTATGCATAGTTATTACAATATTATTGACTATATTCTCTATGCTGTACTTTATATATCTCCATAACTATTTTGTAACTACCAATTTGTACTTCTTAGTCCCATCACCTTTTTCACCTTGCCCCTAACTCTCTCCCATCTATCACTCTGATAAATATAGTACCCATTTGACACCATATGTTACAATGTTATTGATGATACTTTTATGCTATGCCCTACGTCCCCATGACTACTGTGTAACAACCAATTTGTACTTCTTAATCCCTTCCCCCTTTTCACTCATACCCCCACCCCCCCTCCCATCTGACAACCATCAAAATGTTCTCTGTATCTATGAGCTTAATTCTTTTTGTTTGTTTGTTTGTTTTGTTCTTTAGATTCTACTTATAAGCGAAATCACATGGCATCTGTCTTTCTCTGTCTGACACTCCACTCAGCACAATACGATCCAGGTCCATCCATGCCACCACAGATGGCAAGAACCTATTCCCTTCCATGGCCGACCAATATTCCATTTTATAAATGTACCACCTCCTCTTTATTTATTCATCCATGGATCGGCATCCAGGCCACCTCCACATCTCAGCCACTGTAAACAGTGCTGCAATGAACACACAGATGCTTCCATTCCCTTCAAGTAGCATTTTGGGCTTCTTCGGATAAATACCCAGAAGTGGGATTACTGGGTCCTCCTTTGTCTCTTGTTATGGCCTTTATTTGAAGGTTTATTTTGCCTGGTATAAGTACAGCTACCTCAGTTTTTTTGTTCATTTGCTTTTGCTTCCATTTTCATGAAATATTGTTTCCCCTTCCTTTACTTTCAGTCTGTGTGTGTTTCGGTCTGAAGTGAGTCTCTTGTAGGCAGCGTGTATAAGAGTCTTATTTTCTTATCCAGTCACCTACCCTATCTTTTAATTGTCCTGAGAGGAGGTGAGAACAGCATTTACTAATGCCTCCATCTTTGTAAACGGTATCTTAAAATTTCAGTTTCCAATTGTTCGTCTGCATCCTTATCTATAAGAGCACGTTTTTTCATCGGTTAAAATGGTAAGTTCTAGTAATTAATTTCTAACATTGAATCAACCTTGCATTTTTGGGATAAACCCCACTTGGTTATTACGTATTATCCTTTTAGTATATTGTTGGATCCAATTTACTAAAATTGTGTTGAGAATTTTTACATCTGTATTCATGAGAAATACTGATCTGTATTGTAATGTTGTAATGTTGTTGTCTGGTTTTGCCATCAGAGTAATGTTGACCCCATAAAATGAGCTGGGAAACATCACCATTCTCTTCTATTTTATTAAGAATTTCTATAGAAATGGTGTTATTTCTTCTTTAAATGTTTGGGATAATTCACAGTGCAGCTCTCTGGACTTAGAAATTTTTTTGTTGTTGCTATTTTTGTTGTAAGCTTTTCAATTATAAGTTCAATTCTTTTAACAGGTATAGGTAATTTGTTTATCTTCTTAGGTTATCTATTTCTTCTTGACAGAAGTATGAGAATTTGTGTCATTTGAGGAAATTGTCCATTTCATTTAAGCTGTAGAATTTATCAACATATGTTGTTCATAATTTTCTTTTATTATCCTTAATGTCTGGAGAATCTGGAGTGATTTCACCTCTTTTATTCCTGACATTGGTGATTTATATTTTCCCTCTTGTTTTCCTGTAAGTCTGACTAGAGGTTTATCTATTTTATTGATCTTTCAAAGAATTGTTTTATTTGTTTCCTGTTGCTACTATAATAAATTACCACATTCTTAGTGGCTTAAAACAACACGTATTTATTGCCTTACAGTTCTGGAAGTCAGAAGTCCAAAACCAATTTCACTGAACTGAAGTCAACTTGTTGGCAGGGCCAATTTCTTCTGAGAGTTCTGAAGGGAACATACATATTTTTGCCTTCTTTAGTTCTAAAAGTTGCTTGCATTCTTTGGCCCATGATCCCTTCCAACATCTTTCAATTTCATATTTCTATCATCACATCTCTAACTCTGATCCTTCTGCCCCTTTAATAAGGATGCTTGTAATTACATTGGGCCCACCTGGATAATTTAGAACAATCTATCTGGCTCAAAATTCTTAACTAATCATACCTGTAAAGTTCCTTTTATCATGTAAAGAAGTACATTCCCAGGTCCCAGAGATTAGGACATGATCATCTTTAGGGGACCATTACTAAGCATACTACAACTTTTAATTTCATTGTTTTTCTCTATTGTTTGTCCATTTTCTATTTACTGATATCCAATGTTATCTTCATTATTTTCTGCCTTCTGTTTGCTTTAGATTGAGTTTTCCCTTCTTCTAGTTTCTTAAGGAAGAAGTTTAGAATTTTTTTTATTGGAGATATTTCTTCTTTTATATTAAAAGCATTTAATGCTATAAATTTTCCTCTGAACACAGCTTTACATAGCTCATAATTTTTGATATGCTGTGTTTTCAATATCATTCAATTCTAAAATATCTTTCATGAGGTCTTCTTTGACCCATGTCTTATTTTAAATATATGTTTTCAATTTTGAGTTTTCTAGATATATTTCTCTTGTGGATGTCTAATTCCATGTGTGTGCTAATTTAATTCTCTTATGTGGACTTGAGCCTTTAAATTTATTGAGACATTTTATGACTCAGTCTTGATCACTACTCCATGGTTGAGAATATATGTTCTGCTGTTTTGAAAAGAATATGCATTTTGCTGTTTTGGAGTAAAGTATTCTATAAATATCAATTAGGTCCACCTGACTGATAACATTGTTTAAGACGTATGTTTTCACTCATTTTCTATTTTTTTCTATTAATTACTGAAAGAAATGTGCTGAAATATTCAACTGTAATTATGGATTTACCTCTTCTTTTAATTCTATAGGTTTTTGCTTTATGTATTTTGAATCCCTAATATAAGGCTCATACCCATTTAGGATAATTGTTCTCTTGGTGAATTAATCACTGTATCATGACATAATATCCCTCTCTACTCCTGGTAACAGTCCTTGTAAGCTTTCAAAACAGTATAAAAGAGGACCAGAAGCTGTGTGGCTGATCTAGCCCTGTTTATTAATGCCTGGTACGTCACTTTAAAGCTAGAACCTCATACATAATGATTTTTAGGACACATGAAATGTAGCTTCTTTACTTTTTAAAGTCTTAGGCTATAGATTTGCAGCCAAGCAACAACAACAAAAATTTGTTTCATTCCCTATACTTAAAAGTTGACATATAAAAACATTCTCTTTTCCCTTTAAGCACTGACTTGCCTCAGCTTCCTGTGTTTACTGAAACCAATACAGCTTTTGCATATTTGTAACGCTGGTACTTACTGCCCAACATGTATGAAAACAGCCACTTGCATGTGAACAAAGTTGCATTAGCTGTTATATCAAAGTCCCATTGCCCTATGCTTAGTAAAATCTATAGCCCAAAGCTGCCACCCCAACCCCACCAATTAAACGACAGCAACATAACTATAAAACCAGCCATGCGGCACATCAAAGCCCTATAAATGCATGAAGTAAAAACAAATGATCTGGCCCATGCTTTTTCCACCTAAAGCTCAAGGCCACTCAATCAAAACCTCTAGTTTTGTGCTCCCCAGATCTGACTGCTTGTCTGTCTCTCTAATTTATTGTGCTCCAAATGGTAAGGAAAAGGAGTTTCCTCAAACTCCATCACCCTCCTATGCTGATGCCAATCATCATAACTGATCATACAGAATGTGTAAGAAGACCTATTTTCCCCACTATCCAGACCCACACTAGTTTCAATATTGCTATTTTTCCTAAATTACTCACCCCTCTGTAAGTCAAGGTCCCTTCTTACACTATTTCATGAGAGAAGAACGTACAAATATCCTGGAATGATGACAAAGGTGGAAGATGTGCCCCACAAGACAGTTTGAGTGGAGGCTCAGGCATTTCTAGGATCTCTGTGGGCATCCCTCTACTAGATGAGCCACGGACAATGAGCTGAGTGACAGGCTTTGTCATGCTCTGCCTCTCTCTGTAATGACTGCTGTCATTCAGGGGTCTCCCACCTTAGGCAGCTGATTTTTTTAGGGTCTCTGGCTGCCTCCACAGTTGTGTCCAGGATCACTTTCAGCTCAGCCACCCACATCCCAGATGACCCTCATACTGGGAAAAAGAGCATGGCCGTTAGCCTCTTCATCCATCTCTTATTGATCATTTTGATGTTCAGTGCACAGGCTCACCCATTCTGCACCCAGGGGGTCTCACAAGCCTTCTTAACATCTATTCCAACTGAGTAAGCTAGTACAACCCGTGACCTGTGGGCCGCATGTGGCCCAGAATGGCTTTGAATGTGACCCAACACAAATTCTTAAACTTTCTTAAAACATTAGGAAAACTATTCACGGACCTTTTTTTTTAGCTCATCAGCTATCATTACTGTTAGTGTATTTTCTGTGTGGCCCAAGACAATTCTTCTTCTTCCAATGTGGCCCAAGGAAGGCAAAAGTTTGGACACCCCTACGTTAGAGTGTCCCACACAAGGAAAACCGTTAACTATCTTCATCTAGTCAAATGACCATGGTGGAGTTGGGCAACACAATGGTGGCATGAAAGAGACCTCCAAAAAACTCCTCTGGAGATTATGACTAATAAAAACACCTGTTACCTAACCAAGGACCCTCTACATGTTGCACAATCACAGCTAAGAAACCCACTCATCATGTTAAGGTACCTGCAAGTGAGCAGAGCATTAAACAAAGGAGTAATAAAAGGGAAGAGTGGGGACAAAGCTGCATTCAGGTCCCTGCTTGGAACTCTACCACTGGGGAAGGGAGGAAGAAGAAGGCAGCGGGACAGTGCTCTGGGACTCACTCAGTCCACAGGACAGAGCAAGGGAGGCCCATAGGCGGGGTGGGAGATACCGCACTCACCTCACTTTGGCCCCAGGACATGCAGATAGGTCCGTAAAATGCAGCAGCCAGACTTCATTCCAGTTCCCAGAGGAGGGGGAGCAGCTGCGTGGTGAAAAGCCACAGCAGAAAAGCTCCAGCTAGGAAGCAGAAGGAGAGAGGGGGCTGCGCATGCATTTCTCAGCCCACAACCAGGACAATGTGAAAGACCAGCATACAGGACTGACCCCAAGGCTCAGGGCAGAATTGGCATGCAGAGCAAACTGAGAACAGAAAGGCACAATCATGCCCAAACTCCCTGCATGACCCCCGGAGCCACAGGAAGAAAACAAACCCACAAATGCTCCTCCCCCACAGACGTCTGCCCGCCCAGTATCAGCAGCAAACACCAAAGAAACTGCAGCAGAAAGGCTCCAGAGAGGTTGCAAAAATTAAAGAATGGGGGCAGATGACCCATCAGAAATAGAGTTCAAAGCAACAATTATAAAAATGCTTAAGAAACTGAATAATAATTTCAACAGAGATATAGCAAGTATCAAAGACTTACAAACCATTATAAAGGACCAGAGAGAAATAATGACTATATTAACTGAAATGAAGAAAGAAATAAGAGTCACTAAACTAGATAAAATAGAAGCACAAAGCAGTGATTTGTAGGAAAAGCCAGCAGAAAACACCCAACCAGATCAATTAGAGAATTATTTCCATAAAAAGAAAGATGGATTGAGATTCCTCTGGAACTATATCAAATGTAAAAATATCAGAAGAATAGGGGTACTGGAAGGGACAGAGAAAAAGCAAGGGATCAAGAAATTATTTGAAGAAATAATGACTGAAAATTTTCCTAACCCGGTGAAGGAAATAAACATACAAATCCAGGATATACAGAGAATTCCAAACAAGATGAACCCAAACAGGAACACACCAAGACACATCATAATTTAAATGGCAAAAGTTAAAGTACAAGACAAAATTCTTAAAACAGCAAGAGAAATGCAAGTAGTAACTTATAAAAGGACACCCATTCGACTCTCAGCTGATTTCTCACCAGAAACTTTACAGGCCAGAAGGGATTGGCAGAAAATATTCAATGTGATGAAAACCAAAGATCTACAACCAAGAATAATGTATCCAGCAAGACTAGCATTCAAAACTGAAGGACAGATAAGGAGTTTCTCAGATAAGAGAAAGCTAAAGAAATTCATCACCACCAAACCAGTACTACACAGAGTGTTAGAGGGACTTCTTTAAGATGGGAGGAGGGATGGGAGAGTGGGTAAAATAAGGGAAAAGGGTGGAGAAACTTAGTTTGATTGTTAACATAAAATTGAAAGCAACAAAGAAGCAAAACTCATGGGCACAGTCAATAATTTAGTAGTTACCTGAGGATAAGGGGGAGGAGGGTGGGGACAAGGCACGGGGACACAAATATATGGTGATGGAAGGAGAACTGACTCTGGGTGATGAACACATAATACAACACATAGAAGATGTAATGTAAATAAATAAGTAAATAAATAAAATAAAGACCATGCTGGTAGTTAAAGTAAGTCAGGAGGCTTTACAAAGGAAGGCACTATGGCCCGGAGAGGTTAAGCTGCCATGTCCCAGACACGCTGCTTGTTAAAAGCAGGGGTGGGATTCAACTCCACCCTGCTGATGCACTGTCCGGTTTACTGAACCATCAGCTGGGTAATCTCTGAGGACCGGCTGGCAGCCAGCTCAGGGCACCAGTGAGAGAGGGGGCAGAGGCCAACACCAGAAAACACTTCTAAAATCAAACTGCCACGGGGGAAGATGGGAGCGGAGGGTTCGGAGCAACCTGGGCCTGATTCTGCCCCATGTGTGGGTGAGCTGGTCACTGGTGTCTGGACACCATTTTTCCAAAGCACCGAGTCCCAGCAGGACTCTCTTCAGATGCTTTTTGATGGTTTGCATTCAAAGCTATTTTCTAAAGCTGAGCATTTTCCACCTGTCTTTATAAACATTAGTGTAATGTAGAAATTTTAAGGGAGAAAAATAGGTATTCTGGGGAGGTGGAGAAGCGTGTGACAAAAATTGAGGCTGCAGCAGGTACCAAAATCCCAGCCCTCAATGTCATGCCCCTTCTGGGCTGTTCTGTAGAGAGCTGCAATAATAGGATGTTTTAAAATTGCTCAGATCAGCAGAGTGTGCTGTTTTGATGGGACTCTGAGGAAATCCCTCATGTGGGTTTCGGAGATATAATGGGGGAAATTACTGGTGCTTGGGAGGTTTTGGAATACTGGCCTTACCCTCGCAATCCCAGGGAAAATGGATGCTTGATGGGGTTTTCAAAGTTGATGAAGGACAAGTGTGGTTTTTTGTTTTGGTTCGGTTTTTTCCCAGCCTACTTTTCAGATCCAAGCCTCACATGTGAGCAATCATTATGAGGGCAGTGGTGCCATTCCTGCCAATTGTGATTATGGCTGGATCCGAACTGGTACCCTGAATAAGGTCCAAATCAAGCTGTGGGCTGTCCTGAAGTCCCCTTTCTCCAAACAGCTGAAGCTGGGCCTACACAGTGGTCCAAAGCACAATCGATTCAATCCCTTTCCGGGCAGCACAGCTGCCTCTCCCTCTGGGCTCATCTCACACCACATTCTTCATTCATGACACGCCAGCCCCACGGGCTTTACCTTTCTCGGGCACACCAAGGTTCCCACCTTCCAGCCTTTGAACTTGCTATTCCCTCTTCCTCGAACGTCCTTGCCCAGATCTGAGCATGGCCAGCTTCTCCTCCTCATTCAGGGCATCCCTAAGAGAGGACACCCCCACCTGCAAGCTGACCAGACATACCGTTTTAAATGAGGCAAAAAAAAAAGTGCTACTCTCCCAAACAGTACGTAGGGTCAGCCTACTGACACTGTGAAACTGGCCCAGTGAGACCAGGCTGATCAGACGTCCCATTTGAAATGGGGCCGTACCGTTTTCTCCTGTCTCGCTTCGAACAGCACGCCTGGTCAGCCTCGCCACCAGCCATTCTAAAGAACTTACCCAGGACCTCTCTTTCCCACCTTCATGTTTTATTTTCCTCACAGCAATCATTGCATTATTTTTTTATTTGTTCATTATTTTACCATCTCTCTCTCCCATCAGAACACAAGCTCTAGGAGAGCAGGAATCTCATCCTCCTTGTTCACTGCTGTATCCTGAGAACCTACAAGAGCGCCTGGCACATAGGAGACACTCGAGAAATGGTTGGGAAACAGATGAGGGAAAGGCGACAATGGATTAAACATCCAGCATCGCTCTGAGCAGGCGCCAGCTGCTCCACTCGCGTAGCAGTGATCACAAACCTGCAGTGTTCTCCAGGCTTCGGGGAAGTACATAGAGCATCTGCATCGGCCAGTGGGCAGGGCATTCGGACTCAGAGTTGACAGAAAGAATTGTAGGATTTGTGCTGATAAAATTGCATCTTTCACGTACCAGCTGGTTTTTAAGATAGTGAGGAGAGAGCCACAGGGCCTTCTCATTTTGGGTACATACACCTATCATTTCATAACCCATTTCTCTTTGCGGTGACCCATTTTCAATGGCTGTGGTTCCTCTCGTTTTTCTTTGAAGATTAGTCACAGCTTGTGGCCTGTCCTGGTTTGCAGGAGTTGCAAAGTGGGTCTGGGGCAGACTGAGGAGTTCTCTGACACAGTGCTGAGGGGTTAGGTCACTGGTCCCGGCTTTTTGCAAGAGAATATGGTACACTTTATAAAGATTAAAGGCAATCACCATTCATGTGCTTCACTAACAACAATTTTAGAGTTGGTGGAAACTTTCTCAGGTCCAACTTTCCACTTAATGCAACACCTTTTATAACATAGCCAATTAATAATTGTCCATCCTTCACATGAATAGATTCTAGTGCTTTTTAAGGCAAATAGCTTATATTTTACCTCTAGAAAATTTTTTCTAAGGATATTTTACAATAAAATTGATTTTTTTTAATCTTCTTTGTGGGCAGTTGGGCAGATATTTTTAAGTTTGGGATTTGGGCCATATAGAGTGAAATATTTAGAAATATTTAGAGCTACTTTGTCCCTTATGAAAATGAGGCTGAGCATAACCTAGGAGAAAACATAAGACCATTGGCTTTCCCATTCATAAACACGTTCTACTCGGCATCCTCTGACTTTCTGTGAGGTGAGGGAGCCTGAAGTTTACATTTCATTTGCATGTTATCCCACTGTGATAAGAAATTATTTCTCCTGGGCTGACTCTTATCATGCAGATTGCTCTAAAATCAGATTACAGCTGTTTGTTTTGATTGATTAGTTAGTTTTGACTTAAAAAAAATCTCTTATATATCTTATCAGTGAAAATAAAGCTAAGAAAGCAATTACAACACTTGAGACTGTTGACAAGAAGGTGGGCAGAAACAACTCCTATGTAAAGGTGAGATAGAAACAAACTTCTTTCAAATCATGAGTAAATCCATCAAATAACCCCAAGGGTCACAGAATTTAATTCAATGCAATTACGGTGTTCTGTGCAGAACTGAGCACCCATTAAATGCCAGGTCGTCTCAGGAGCTGCACAGGATAGAGGATGAATAGAACTTGAAGTTCACACTCAAGGTGCCCAAATCAAAAAAGTGCCCCTCTGGTCCCCACTAGGAAAATCACTTAATGTATCCACTTCCTGCTCTGGCCAAGTGTCATGAGATCCTCACAGGGACAAGAGATGAGGCTTAGCTTTAGGGAGAGGCTGTGTATTTCAGGCTTCAGGACCTGGAGTCTTGGTGTGAGTTCCAATTCAGCAGCACTTACTAGTTTCATGACCTTGGGCATATTTTTTTTTTTAACTTCTCTGTATTTGTTTCCTGGTCTGCAACAAGGCGATACTAGTTTTCCTGCAAGGCCATTGGGAAGGTTATAGATGATCATGTAGAGCTCCTAGGACGGCATGCAGCCCTCAGCTGCGGGCTCCGGATTTGTTTCCCCTATCCAGCAGAGATATGCCGGCCGGGCACGCAAGTTTCAGCGGTCCCTGACTTCATTCTGCTGCAAGGTGACCTTGGAGTATCTGAGCCAAGACAAGCTGCGAAGGCCCCGTCTTGGTTCTTAAGCCGAGGCTGCAGCTCTACCGAGCCGGCGATGCTGGACAGGGGCTGAGACCCACGCTGCGCCAGCAGACGCCGCGGAGAGCGCGGGTGAGAGGAGGCGAGGGAAAGAAATCCGGGATAATGTGTTTAATTTGATCCGTTCCCTTGAGTCATTACAATGCATCTTCCCCCTGGACTCTAAAATTCTTGAGCTGAAATAATCAGTCCGACAGCTTTTGGCTGAAGATAATGGGAGCACGCTAAGATGCATTGGACACCTCAGCCCTGTCGAAATACTGCCCTCTTGTGCTGCGGGATGGAAGCAGCCTCGCAGGATCCGGCCCTGTGACCCAGCCTCTGACCTCACAGAGGTCAGAGCTTCCAAACCAGAGCGAAACGCAAGGCCCACCCCACCCCGCCCAGCTAGTGTGTGAGGTTGGGATGGGGGTGCAGGAGTGCCAGGACTCCAGTTCCTTATTCACGTGATAGAGAAACACAGACGTCTCTGCCGTTCATTTTCAAGGGGTTCCCAGTTGAATTCTGAAGGAATTTCTGACCTTTACTGCATCCTCTCCCCACGGGAGAAGAAAAATACTTTGGAGAACTGACCAAACGCCAAACAGGAACTCTGTTTTCCTGCCTTTCTGCCTCCCTCCTCTCATTTCCTCATTCCTTATTTTCATTATTGAGGAACTTCGAAGGGAGCAGATCTTAAATTTTCTCACATAAACAAACAAACACATGAAGTGTTTAGAACAAGACCTGCCACATTGTAAATAATAGTAATAGTTATGGCTAGTCATTATTATGTATTTTTCCATGTCTCAAGCTTTTTTCTAGGTGCTGAGAAGATAAACATGGCCACCATCAGGAAACATACGTTCACAAATCCTGATCTTCAAGCTATTTGGGATTTTATCCACACTGGAAAGCAAAAAGAGTCATAGTTCTAATGTGTAAAAAAAAAAAAAAAAAAAAAATCTAAGACAAACCAATTCATGATAGACCCACTGGGAAATTTTAGTACCAACTCTCCAAAACAGAGTCAGAATTTCCACAGGTAAATGTGTGTGTATACCTTGCAGGTTCTGCTCTTTTTTTCTCAGATATCACCCATGAAATAGAATTCTCCTCCTTCAAATTCTAGGGATTATCCACATTTTTAGCTAAAGGGAAAGATTAGTCTTCAGGCAGACAGAAAATGAAGCTTCCTGGTTTGAGTCAGGCTTGTCTTACTACGGTTGAAATTTATATCCCTTTGTCTTATAGAATTACAGTCTCTGTGAGTCCTGTGCTAAAATGTGCATGTTCTTGCATATGTTGTCTCATTTATTATTAGTCATACACATGAACTATTAGACTGATTTTTAAATCCTTCCTAACTTGATGGCTAAGGCCTGGGAAGCTCAGGATGAGTACATTTTTTAAATAACTTTTTTGGATGTTTTTATCCAGCATGGTGGTCTCTTATGTGGTGCCTGGCTGCTTTACCATTGAGAACTGGACAAAAACTGCATGGGCTTTTGCACTGAGCCTTGGAAGTCATGCATGTCACACATAATATTCATTACTAGAAAGTCACAGGCCAGTCCAGGTTCAAGGGAAGGGAATTAACATCACCTCCTGATGGGGGGAATGATAAGATCAAGCTGTGGAAGAGCTGCTAGGACATGCGATGTTGTTTCAGACATCTTCGGAACATGCTATCTGCCATAACTGGTCCAGACCTCGGCAAGAGTGAAGTTAGATGAGGTTTGTCTGTCCAGTCCTGCAGCTCGAGTCCCATGTCTCACTTCCTGTTTGTTATGGAGCTTACCTCTTTGATGTCTTGCTTCCTCCTGTCCCCATTAGATGACTGGAGGCAGCACTTTGTAGTAGAAAGAGGATTGAACTAAACAGTGACATCCAGGGCTTTCATCAATGAGCTGGGTTATCCCAGTGCAGTTTCCTTGTTTACACAATACTGGGGAAGTGGTTGGAGGGCTAAGGTAAAACCATATTCAGCATCAATTCTAATCATTCCTAAAAATGAATCAAGTTAAGAAGTAAATGAATAGCAACAACAGATCACTATTTAACTATTAATAAAAATATTTACTCAGTATGCACCTTAAATAACTGTGAATATTCATTAGCAAGCACAAATAGGTAAAGTTAGCAAAAATATATCACTAAAAAATGCCATTAGAAGATTGACCATGGTTTACTGCACATAAATAATCCAGGAAATCTATCCTGAGTTCCTTCAGTAATATGAGAGTTCAGTAAATGTTAAGATAGTTTTGGAGGTGAGACTCATTTTGACAGTGGTCTTTTTTCAATATCTAAGGCAAAGGAAGAAACTGTATGAGGGTTTGGGATTCAGTGTCAAAGCCAGCAGGAGATACACTCTGGCTAGTGGAAAACACAGCCTCTCACAAACAACCTCACATGTTGCACCTGCAGCCACATATCTTGAAAAAAGCCATGTTGTATGCAGACATCAATAGAAAAAGAAACTTCCTAGAAATACTGGGTTCTTCCTTCCTGCACTCCCCCATCCTGAAGTAACTGAAAATAAAGCTGGCGTTTTGTGCATGGTATATGGAAACCTGCTTCTTTTGCTGTGCCTGTGTTGGCTCCAGGCACTAAGCCATAGAGGGAACTGCAATGTGCAGGATAGGTGGCATCATGCCCATCAGAACCCCAGCACCAGCTCCTCTGTGATGACCTGATCATTTAAATAGTAAATCATGTCAGTGGGGGAAAATAGCCCTCCTCTCCCATCTATCGACAAGTCAGACTGTGTTATCCTGAGTTTAATCAAGAACAAACATCTAGAGGACCACCTAAGCTTGAGTTTTCTCCAATGTATGACATGCAGAGGTGTTATAAAGAGGGCATGAGAAAGCCTGGCTGGGCCAACAGGGCTAACACAATGCCTGGCGCTTAGCCGATGTTCAGTGATGGTTTTGCAACTGCGTGCTGAAGTTCAGACACTATCTCAGGTGGCTCTGTGGAGACCTAGGTTCAGTTGGATAAAAATGATGTACAAGAAAGTAAAACCAAAGCCAAGTCTAGACAGTTAAGCTATTAAAGAGAAGGGATTAGTGTCACTGCCCAGAGTCAGGTCCTGTGGGGAAAAGCCTACCTTTTCAGTTGCTCTGACCACCCACCTCCCAGCCATCTGTGCCTGCTGGAGGCTCACACAGCACTGGGTCTGACTAGGCAGCAATGGGACCTCATGGGTGGACTCTAAGACAAGGCAGCACTCAGAAGTCTTGGTTCTCCCACAAGGACTTAGCCACATGAGAGGGCACAAGCCACCACAGAAAGGACACAGAGCTTAGCCTTAACACCAACCAGCTGTGAGACTGAGTGGGCACATTCCCATTACCTCTCTGAGCCTATGTCCCTCACCTCGAACTGTGTACTTAGAGGTTGAAGAGGAGGAGGGTGTTGGACCAGATCGTCTCTAAGGACCTGTTAGCATTATTCGTTATTTAAGAAAATTAAGTGAGCTCCAGGTTTCCAAACTTTTCAGTTTGGGTTTGGCCTAATTGCTGAGTTAATGTGAGTCACGCTTCTCCATTTGAAATAAAAGACTTACATACCCATATGTATTATTTCTTATGGACAAACGCTTCATTGAGAACTTTGCTTTTGTCATCTTTTTAAAAGGAAGATTAAATAACTTGAAAGGCACAGCAAAAGCAGGTGAGAGAACCCAGGCCTTCTGACTCTAAGCCTATGCTCTTTCGGATCCTATTTCTCTGACTTCTGTCGTCAAATTGGGCAATGTTTCAAGGACTCATAAAACTGAATTCGGACAGGTAATGCTGTATAAAGTGTCTAATGTCTTCCAGTCTCCCATCTTACTTCTACTACAACCTCAGGACGGTGGAGAAGCACCCACCTCACTTTCACAACACGGGATGGAGGGGTAGGTGGGCAGAGTTTACAAGGATCAGGTGAGGAGGTGGCCAGGACTAGGGAGGAGACCCTCCAGAAGGTTCAGGCCCACCAGAGGGTTCTGAAGGCCACAGCCCCAGAAGTGTCTTTCTTATTGTAAACTTTTTCTTACTGATATTTCTCCAAAGCCAACGTAGGTATTTCCAGCCAAGGTTCTGGTCTTTCTGCAACTTCAGTCTAAGCTCCTTTCTCTGAAAAAGCACCTCAGCACCATTAGCTCGTTTCCGTTCTTCCTCTCCAACACTTGGCAGGTAGCGACAGGGTTGACTTGCTGGAGCCTGTAAGTTCAAGTCTCTGTGGGGTTTGGCGGGGGATTTCTGTGTTGGTTGGCTTGTTTTGCTATCAGAATCTATTTATGTGAGTACTCTGTTTTATTGTTTGTTTTGGTTTTCTTTTTTAGTCATTTCAGGGACTCTTGAGCGGATAACGCACTTAAAAGAATAAATAAATGTTAAAAAACACTTTCCAATGCTTTTTTGTTATCTTTTTGTTTCTAAATTACACATGCTTGTTGTAGAAGCCTTAGAAAATGTGATAAAGTGTATGAAAAAGAATTCCTTGACTATCATAGCCCCACTGCTATGAGAGACATCACTGGTGACAGTGCCTTGTTCTCAGTGGGTCAGTCCGTACTCTTCGGAACTGAGTCCTTTCTGGCTCGGCAGCGTGGGATGGACAGTTTCCGGCAACAACTAAACGGGGTACCCTGCTCTCAGTCCTGAGTTAGAAATTCACATTCTGGGGGATTTTTTAAAAAATACTTTTTGGATAACAGGGAATTTCCAAAGGAAACAGCCCCACAACATAACAATATTTTTTATAACATTAAATATGGCAAGTCTGTTTTAATAACAAAATGGATTGTTATTAAACACAGTCCTTGAATGATTTGGATGTGAACATTTTTGTTATCGTCATACTCTTTGCATTTGAACAGTTCCCGTTGGCCAGTGTGCACATAAATGTAATTCAGGCTAGTGTCTACAAAAATCCCCGAATCTCAGAGGCTAAACGCAATAAAAATGTGTCTGTCCCTGCAACGCAATGCTCATCAAGGTCCGGGCAGCTTCCCTCCTTGCTGCAGCAGTCCCCGGAAGATGGGTGTCCCGTCCGCTTAGTGGTTATCATCGGGAACGTCTTGACTAGGGAAGAGGGAAGTGGAGAGAGGCGGGGGTCATACCCGAGGTTTTACGTGCAACCTGGGAGTGGCGTGCATCACTCCTCACCAGGCTGACCAGACGTCCCGTCTTAAACGGGACAGAAAACAATGGTCCTGTCCCATTTCAAACGGTACCCGTGGTCAGCCTACTGACACCTTGAGTGTAGCCCAGGGAGACCAGGCTGAGCATGCGTACCATTTGAAATGGGGCTGAACCATTGTTTTCTGTCCCGTTTAAGACGGGACGTCTGGTCAGCCTTCCTCATACCACGTTTTATTGACCAGAATGGTGTCACTCGATCTGACCCTACCTGTGAGGGAGTATGGGACATAATAGTCTTCCTTTGTGCCCGCACCCCACCCCACCCCCAACAAATCCGAGTGGCAAATACTAACAACTTGCAGGACCACTTACAAATGAGCTGTTTCTTATGTTTTGCCTTAACACCATTTGTTGTTTGGGGCCATTTAAAGAGCTATTCGTTGTACAATCAATTGGATTCCGTAATGCAGATCTTTCCCTGATGGCTAACATAACCAGAATGTGGTGTATATAATCTCTCTCCTCTCTCTCTGTCTCTCTCTCTCTCTCTGTCTCTCTCTCTCTCTCTTTCATTGCTAACAGCAACTGTGCTAACAGCATAGTTGATTTGGTGATATTAATAATAGACCCTCATAATAAGCGTACCTCTGTGTCACTCACCGTGCTGTATGCTTTACTTTCATGAATTATCTCAATTGAGCTTCACAAAACTATATGAGGCAGTCATTAATTATTATTCTCATTTTATAGATGAGGAAATAAAACTTGAATGAGATAATTTGCTCCAAGTCATACAATGACAATGTGGCAGGCTGGGACTCCTGAGTTTATCTGGCTTTTCAAACCTATGTTCTCAGCTACTGTGCTGTGCTGACCTCCTGTTTGGGAAGACACCACCTGAGTCAGAAAGAGAACCCCATGGGGAAGGAACTTCAGGCTTTTCTGATCTCACTGACCCAGTGGCTCTAAGCCTCATTCTCTGCTCTCTGATCCTCCAGACCGTTCTGCCACGTGTAACCTAGACTGACGCTGCGCGTGGCCTGGCTTTATGTAGCAGCCAGCACGGATGACACTCTCAGTGCTGGGCTCTGCCTCAAAGCTCATTCCCGTTCCCATTTTGGCCGACGGCATGACCTTAACGCAGAGCATGGCTACAGAACACAGCCTGTTAGGTTAGTCTGGGCCACGCTTGCTCACCCTTGGTATTTTCCCATACGCTGTCTCTAAATGCTTATACGTGGGTCAGCTTTATCTCCCCACTAGAGGGTAAATGTGAAACCAAAGTCATGCATTCCCCCCCTCCCCCACACACTCCTAGCTCAGTACAAGGCACAGCAGAGGCAACTGAGAAATTCCTGCTCATTTAGACCAGGCAGCCCTGATGTCACCTCTGTACTGCAGTCTCCCCCTCTGTAACCTCACATGCCTGAGCAGGAAAAGAACTGAAGGCTCACCCAGCTCTACAATTCTGCAAATCGCTGGGCACTGCTCTTAAGCTGCCAAAAAGCTTTGTAAATTTTTCCTGCAAAGCCAAAGTCAGTGACTGGTCACAGGGTGAGTAGTCGGATAGATACTCACCAGCTAACCTGTCCAAACACATGCGACTAGAACTGAGTTTCCATAAAGAAAATTGGATTTTAAAGTGACAAAAAGCCATTATTAGAGAATGACTAATAATGAAGGAAAAAGCCGGAAAGTGGTTCTTAACCAAGTCATTAATCAACTGATGCATTTTAGAGAGGAGCTCCCTTGTGCGTGTGACCAGTCATTTATTCAAATCGAGTAAATATTCTCCACATCATCTGCTGTGAAAGTACAGGGTGACTTATTAAGAAATTAAGTAGCTCAAATTTCTTAGAGAAATTTCCCAGTGAAGGATTCTTTCAATAAAGCGTCTTCAAGGAGTCAGGTGGGCTCTGTGGGCTGTGAGCTGTGCTCCCTCCTCCTGGGGCCTCAGTGGGTTCTATCTAACGGAATAATGCAGTAAGGTTCAAGGCCACATGCAGTTGCCTCAAGGGTCAGTTGATCTCAGGCATGGGGACAATACCATTCGAGAGGCAGTAGCATGGTGACAAAGACTCTGACAAAGTCGAATGGCTTGCCCCCTTTTCTAAAATCAAAGGCCTCAAATTCACGTGTATGTCATCTGAATGTGGTGGCATCTCCTAGCAGGACGTGCCGTACGATTTCAGGCTTATTCTATAGCTGGAATTGCTACCCCGGGAGGGGAGGAATAGAGGAAGAAGAGTGTGGGACCTGCAACCAATGATCTTTTACATCTTAGAAGGAAATGCTCAAAAAACCACAAACATGAGGCTGCTGTAAACTTGTAAATAATGATCCACTTTATCGTTAGCCAGGATCGAATAATTAATAGTGGAGATCAGAGCAATCTAGGAATGCCAAGTTAGGACAAGATTTTGACTGAGTCATAGCTACCCAAAAGCAAAACATCTAATAAATTCTGGTAATTTTTAAAGTCATATCATTCAAGCTCAAGTAAATTTTTTCCTTTCATATGGGCTGTCCCAACATCCCAGAAACACAGCCTGGAACTTCTGTCAGGGGTTTTGTGAACGAACTTTGCAAAGTGACTTCCGACACTTACACACGCACACTCAGAAACACCCACACACCCACACCAGGTGCCACGTCCTCCAAACACCTGCCTGAGCCCGCAGACAGAATGCTTCCAAGGCCTCTGCAAGTGTGGAAGAATCTCTCTCCTTCCTTTTAAAGCAATGAGGGCACCAGAAGGGAGTACTTACATGGGCAATAGCCTCACCCATTCCACCTTTCACTTTTGTCATTCCTAAATCTCATTCTCAAATGAAAAAAAAGTGAATGACTTTAGGAGTGGCTTACTCGGGGAAGGAATGCTTCATAGGAATGTTCCAGTACCATCTGTCCTTCTTGCTGGCATCCGCTAAGACTCCGCACGTATGTGTCACCACAAACTTTGCCTCCTAGGGTAGCTGGCTTGCCCATTTCTCCCCATTTCTATTCCTTCAGCAGCAGGACTGTGAGAGTCTCCTAACCGCTCTCCCCAGTTCTGTGCTCACGCCCCTCTGCTCCCCTCTCCTCACGGCAGACACGGTGAGCTGGGATGAGCCCAAATCTCTCCGCGGCGGATTCCCAGCACTCTTAGACCCAAGTCACTCCCCAGACTAAGTCAGGACGCCCGTTTTACTCCCTCAGGGCACACGCTGCCTTTCCTTCACAGCATGTCTCCGCCGGCACGGAGTAAGCATGCAGGCTGCTCCCCAGTGCAGCAAACAGCCCGGCGCCTGGGCTCTGGGGTCAGACTGCACGACTCAGATCTTAGCTCCGATGAACACCATGTCTCCATGCTTTCACTGCGCTATTTGGCAAACAGGGTTAATAATAGCCTCTATTTCACAGAGTCACTTTGGATGTCAGATTAGACAGCAAGTAGCCCATGCCTGGTGTATAGTAAGCACTCAACAAATACTAGGAAGAAAGCTGTAGTAAGTACCGAATACTTCTTTGCTGAAAGAATGAATGCCTTCCATTAAAAATGGGGATAACACCATTTGCCCTACCAGCCATTCAAGATGGATTTAAAGTAGGCTGACCAGACGTGCCATTTTAAGTGGGACAGAAAACAACGGTACTGTCCCATTTCAAACAGTGCATACGGTCAGCCTACCGACACCTTGAATTTAGCCCAGGGAGACGAGGTTGACCCTACAAACTGTTTGAAACAGGACAGGACCGTTGTTTTCTGTCCTGTTTCAAACAGTACATCTGGTCAGCTTAATTTAAAATGAGATAAATTGCGGAACGTGAAAAGGCTTTGTAGCTTGTATAGGCTCTCCAAACAACGTGGAGTCCTGCCTCTGCTGTTTACTTCTGGTCTGAAGCTTTATCTTGCTTTACCAAAAAGAAATCTCAGTGACCTATTTTTATTTTTTAACAAGAGCAAGCTTGATGCTGGATGTCTTATATGTGAAAAAGTTTTCCCAGGAGAGCGAAGAATAGTCCACCCCCATTCCCACTGAAGAGAGACAGCATAGGAGGCACAAGACTCCTTCCCCGGAGCATGCAGAGAGGGCAGGGCAAGGCCACTTCCCTGGGTCTCCTTGTGCTGTGTGAACCGTCTCCCCAGGCCCAGGGGCTGGCAGTCTAGCATTTCATCTCCTGGGAAAATTATTTGCTCTTAGCACTGGAACAGACCTTGAAGTTTTCCTTCAGGGGGGCAGGTGCTATGTAAAGCTCTGCAACAGCTAAATGTTAATGTGAAAGTTATGCTGTGGAGCATCACGCGAGCCCCAATTAATCAAACTACCCACAAACCTGTCCCCAGTTAATGCATCGTCTCTAATTTAGTTCAGTGCCCTGTGAAAGTGGCTATTCCTGCTGTGAATAGAGTTTTAGAGGTTTATGGGTACAGGCGGCTGGGAGTCATCTTAAGGCCTTTGATCCCTAAAGCTTGCTCCATACACATCCATGATTCTCCCCTCGATGCGTGGCCAACCCACAGGTTCCAGCCTTCCTGGAGGGGGTCCCTTAGCCTGCCCATCTTTGTGCACCAGCATGGTGACAGGTCCTGACTGGTCTGCCCAGTGGAGCTTAGGGTCAAGGAGGAGAGCCTAATGCAACCGTGAGGACCAGTTCATGGTTAGAACCGAGAAAGGACGTGGAGGCAGAGGAGAAGTGGGTGAGGATTTTAATGACGAAGAAACAGAGTGAAGCAAGATATAGAGGTGAGTGAGAGGGTGTCGAAAAAGTTCTTTTCCAACATGGGGCAAGCCGACGACAGGTCCTGGGGTAAAATCGCAAGCCAGGATGAAGTCTTCAAGGGTGTGAACCATCCCAATAATGAGAATGCAAGGGAGAAATGAAATATCATCTGAAGACACTGAATAACCCACTGGATTGGGAGGCAGGGGCCCTTGCTTCCGGTTTTGATTCTGCCACTTGAGCCTTTGGGGAAAGGACGTGATCAGAATGGAGTGATTCATAGTTGTCTCTCAGGGTTTTAGGCACTTCATAGACATGGTGCCAAGGGCTTTCCTGTTAAAATTGCTGTAGTTAGTACTTCCCATCCTCATCAAGAAGGTTCACACACTGCTGCCCCCAGACCCCAGGCGTTTTAGAAGACAGGGAGTTGGCAGGCAGCTGCAATAAGGAAATGTTTTACAGCATGAACGTCCAGGAGGGGGGACCTCAAACAAGAAATGGCAAGTGATCTTCCTGGCAGAATTTCTTTCCCACAAATCTAAGCATCATTCAAAAGTCACCACACATCCACCCACTTGATCATTCCAATGGAATGGTGCCTCTCAGAGCGCCCACCGCAGCCCCGGCCACTGCTCTGAAATCCATCCCTGTGTTGTGCTGAGGACACACCTCCCCGGATGCTCCCAGCCAAAGATGGAGCGTGACAGGGACATGGAGGCAGGGCCGATCCTAGAAGATGCACAGCCCTCTCAGGGCCACCTCTGACTTGAGGACACTTGACAGCCTCGTCAGATGTCCTAGACCGTGCAGCAGTCTAGGATGCTTCCACTCACATTTTCTTTCCTTCCTCCATCTCAGATGGACGCTCTCCCAGCCTCCCAGCCCCTGTCCCACCTTCCTCATGGTGCTTCCCTAATAGATCTCTTGCACATGTCATCCCATCTCGGGACCTGCTTCCTGGAGGGCCTAAACTGAGACCACGGTTAACCATCTCACAACTAGTTGAATGAACGATTGACCGTTTCTCACCGAGTTGTTCAACCTGTTCAGTTAGGGCCATCAGGCCAGTCTCTGTGTGAAAATGTTTTTGGAAGCTTTTCCCAGCTCAACCGAAGAAGAGATTTGGGTAGAGAGTTAGCCGTGGGTCCGTCTCCTCTTCTAGTGTCTATGTATCCACCAATTTGCATTAAGGCTTAAGAGATTTCTGGGACTGAATGAGGCACAACCAGCAGACTGGACTGGAGGAATGAGCAGAAGGCAGATTCGATATTGCCAGGTTTTACTGGGTGCCTCTGAGCGTCCGCGTGTGAAGCAAACCCCAGTGGACTAGTGACTGTCATTTGAAGTGGCCCCTTCCCAGCAGCCCTGTCGGCGTTTGCCTTGTGGGGAGGAGAAGAGGATGTACTGTTTCTGGAAAAGCAAAAGCATTGACCTTTGTTCGATGGAGGAATGGACACGGTGTAGCCACTGTGGAAAACCATTTGGCATTTCCTCAAAAAGCTAAATATAGACTTACTATATGATCCAGCATTCTATTCCTAGATCTATACCTAGAAGAATTGAAAACAAAGACTCAGATATTTGTACACCAATATTCATAGCAGCATTTTTCACAACAGCCAAATGGTGCAAATCACCCAAATGTCCATCAACACGTGAATGGATAAACAAAGTGTGGTATGTCCATACAATGGAATATTATTTAGCCATAAAAAGAAATGATGTTCAGGTACCTGCTAAAAAATGGATGAACCTTGAAAATATTATACTAAATGAAAGAAACCACACACAAAAGGACAAATATTGCAAGGTTCCACTTACGTGAAGTACCTAGAACAGACAAATCAATGAAGACGGTAAGTAGATTAGAGGTTAGCATGGGCTGGGGGAGGGAGAAATAGGGAGTTATTGTTTAATGGTTAAGAGTTTCTGTTTGGAGTAATAAAAAGTTTTGGAAATAGATAATGATGGTTGTACAACATCGTGAATGTAATTTACTGTTTGTGTAAAAGTAAAATAAAAACATTGACCCTCATTCATTGGGAATGTACCGTGGTGCAGTTGCTATGGAAAATTATGCCATAATTATGACCTAAACTTTAGTGAAATGGAAACTTGTATGTTACACATATAGTGACTATTTAAAAATTAATCATGTAATATACTGACAAAATACATTGAATGGTACACTTTAACTGGGTGAATTACATGGTATATGAACTACATCTCAATAAAACTATTTTTTAAAAAGTAAAAGCACTGTGACAGCTCTGGCCCTATGCCTCTTTGCTGTGGGACCATGGTAAGAGGGTTAAACCCCAGCAAGAGGGTGGCTGTTTCCCATTCCAGTGATGATGTGATCTATTAATAGCAGAAGAACCTAGAGCTGGGTACCCCACCCCCACCCCCAAGCGAGGTGGGCAGCCCCTGGGGCATGTGTGTCAACTGGGGAAGCACCTGAACGGAGGCTGGAAGTCAGTGAGGCACAGAGGGTGCCCAGAGGAAAAAGAAGCAGTCTAGACATCAGCTGGGCAGCCTGTGCTGTTTCCTGGATTAAGTCCTGCGGGAAGTGTGACCCCCATGAGGCCCTTAAAATAGTAGGTGTGCCTTGAAAGAAGACAGACAGATGCTTCGAATTCCATTGGTGAGGGTACACAAGCTAGAGAAACTGTGATATTCATATCAATGTGACCACAATTACAGGCGACATCATTTGTACCCCATGTGGTCAGTCCAGGGATACCTGGTATGTAAGCAAAGTCAGGAATTATTTAGATAATGTAAAAAAATAAGAAAGATGATTTTGCCTAATTATCTGAATTTCCCATTTTTGTGTGTATGTCATTAACACTCTGGAGGATATGTTTTGCCATCTGAATTTTCCATTTCTAGTGTAAGACTATACACCTGAGGAGTGCAAGGCAATGTGGGAAGTAAGCTGATTTTCATCAATGCAGAAAGGTATCTACATGGCCTAAAAGACAGACTCGTAATATGACTGTGAACTCATACCTTCCATCAGCATTTGCAATGAATAAAAAGGTCTGTATGTGCCAGATTCTGGAAGGACACAAATTGTTGAAGTAAGTGTGATGATGTTAAAATAGGTTTCCATATTCTCAGTGTTGGCTGCGCCTTCTCACATCCAACTTCCATGTTAAAGTAATAACCAAAGGATAAACAGGCTGTCGCCACAATGCTGATGAAACACCTACCTGGCTTCTGCTGTAATGCACTGAAATTAAGGCAACGGATTTACATAAAAATACAAGATATGTATGTAGCACAACTGACAGGTCTTAGTATTATGGGGAAAATGATTTGGGGGGATTGCTGTTACTGACAATGCTTTTTTTTGTTTTTAATTTTTGGGAACGATAGTATGTGCAGTTAAACATGTATAAATGGGTATATAGAATAGAGTCTCCCTTTCAGCACTCCTCGGGAGCAACCATTGCTGTCAGTTCCATGCCGAGACTCAGCATGACTTTCAGTAATGCTAAAAGGTTCTCTGTACTTGGGATGGATCAATAGTCATTCTTAGGGAGACACGCCTCTTATCATATTAATACTGTGTCCACAGATACAAATATGTGTATTGGTAAAAACATAAGCACACGCAGGTTAGTCAAAAGTCTCTAACAGGTTGAAGAAAAATCTAACAATGGATTTCTCTCCATCTATAAATAGAAAAAAGAAATCCCGAAGTTTATGGAATTCAGAACACTTAAACGAGTTCTGCTTGAAAATTAATGATTGAAAGGATTTTTCTGTCTGTGTTTCATGTTTATGAAGCAAGTTGTCTTACAGAAATAAATACTCTTCTGTAGTGACCGGGACTCCACATTCTGTGTGTGTGCAGAAATTCTCGTATCCACACAGAACAGCTATACTCTTTAAACCATTTTTCTCCTGGTCCAGTACTCTGCAGGAGTAACTTGAGAAGGCATTGATGATGATAAACACCACAGTTTAGAAGATGTTACATCAAGCTTATCAGAGCTCACATAGAGAAACAAATTAGGCAAACTGAAGTAATTTGAGCTAATGAAGTTTGATTCCAAACAGCCAGATCAATTAAGCTTCAAGTACTTGCTTGGGTTCCCTTGTCTGTAAGGCAGCAAAGTGCTGCCGCCTAGAGGACTGAGCCTGGAGTGCTCAGTGAGAAAGTGTGGAACTAAGGTGGAGCTAGTGCTTCATGCATACATTTCGCAAGCCTTGTTTGAGGTTCCCATCATATCGAAATGAAGGGGAAGTGGGCAATGCACCCACCTGCAGGGACCCTGCTCATTGAGGATCCCTGGGGTTCCAATATTCCAAAGACCTGGTATCCTGAGAATGTAACCAGCCTTCTGGGTACAAGCTGTCCGGTAAGAAATGGGCAGAAGTGAGCCTTCCATGGAAGGGTGGGAAGCCCAGAAGCTGGAAGTCAAGAGATCAGGAGAACCTAGTCCTGGTTCGGCCATGAAAAAGCTGTGTTTCCTATCCCTGAGCTTTAGGTTTCTGATCTACAGAGTGAGAAAACTAACTGGATAATTTCTTACGTCCCTTTAATCACTCAAGTTCTCCACTTCAAGCTGGGTCTTCCTCCCTGCTGACAGGGGATGTCAGTGTGTGCGTGTCTGAGCAAAAACTTTAAAAGTAGTCTCATGGGTTGTGTTGTACTCTCATGCTTTGCCCGCTACCATAAGAACAACATAGCCCAGAAACGTGATGTTCAGTCTAGAATGAGAAGTCACTCTAACTCAGCCAAGTTAAGCAGAGCCAAAGCTAAACCACAGGTTTCAAGTAACATTAAGAAAAAAATACATGTTTATTGTAAGACATTGAGATACTGGAGTTACTTGCTACTGCAGCAACAGTTGATAACACAGGAGTCGATAGTGAATAGGTAGTGCATTTAAGACCATAGTACTCAATGAGATTACCTAGGGAATAAGCATAGATAAAGAAAAAGTCTGTCAAAGATGATCTCAGTGAATTAGTTTGAAAAATAAATTATTAAAAATTTGATAGATACAAGGTGAGAATATGCAGACATTTTTAATAAATTTTCCATAAAGGGATGCAGAGACATGGAGAGGTAACTTCAGAGAGTTGAGAAGTTTGAGAAATTCTATTTAATTTGTTTTGCAGATGATAATACAGAATGCTTATATGTTGATGGGAAAAATCCAGTAGAAGGCCATTATTTCAAGGTAATGTGATAAACTGATGCTCGGATGAGTGATGAATATTGCCAGGTTTTACTGGAGTTTTTATTTTGATAGTATCTGATCATACCAGCTCCAGGACTCCAAAAACAAACATTAGAATCCTGCAACACCAATTATTCTCTTCTCTCCAATTTTCTGAGAATCCTAAGGAAGTCACAGACAAGGAATAACAGATAAGAATTAAAATACCACTCTACTAATGGTTGCTCAAGTGTCCAAAGGTCTAGGCCAATGGTTCCCAACCTTTTCCCACTTGTGTACCCCTTTTCAACCTTTTCCCACTTGTCTACCCCTTTTAAGCCCATTTCTATAAATTTTACCCCTTGTTTTTAAAACAGCTGTTTTTAAATACTGACACTTTATTCAGTGCCTATTTTTAATGTAAAATAGTGGAAATGAGGTAATAAGTGAAGAAAGAGAAATTAATACATTAAAAGTACAAACCACAGATTTAATTTTACAATATTTATAACAGTTAAATATTGATAATGATGATCAGGTATTTAAACATTAAATTAAAAACCTACCTGAAAAGAATCACGATTAAAGACAATGCACTTACTTTGACTCAGTCAATAACTAAACTGATCAGTCTGACTATGGATGTATGTACATGTTTGGGGAAGTTCTAGAAACTTCACAGATAGATTGTTCTGAAACTGTAATGACTGGTAGGAGAGCAGTTTGGAAGAAGGGTTCATAACCACACTCTCACCAATCATCATTCACTAATGTATTCTAATTTTGAAGTGTTTCCATTAACAGGGATTCAAACTTAACATTTATTGTTCCATAACTAATGTTCTGCAGTTTTTTACTTTACTTGTCTTTTTTGCCATTATGGATTATGTTTCAGGTACCCCTGAACAGCTCTGCACATACCCCCAGAGGTACATGCCACCGCTTGGGAAACAATGCTCTCGTTCAAAGTCCTAATAATGGCTGAATAAGACCCTACAGTTCTTTGGATCTTAACCTCTCTATAAAACCACAGGAAAAATTCCATTGAAGAGAGTGGCCAAGTCTGGAATCCCCTTACACATTCTCGTGGAGTGGAAGAGAGAACAAGGAACAAGGGGCTGCATTTGTGCTTACGTCACAACCATTACCTGCGATGGGCCCATAATGTCTCAAGTTCTACCAGTCCACATTAGTGACTCTTCCTCCCCTGAGAGGCAGCAGCGTGTGGACAGAGCTGGCCATGGAATGGCAAGGTCTCCTCCCCCTGCGCTGGTGATTGATGGTGCTATTTTCCATGGGCAACTCCTTCAGATCTAACCCAGAACCTCGAAGACAATGTCTTAATCCAAAGGCATGGGCCTCAGTATGGAAATTTCAGACACTGAGGCACAGAACCAGAAAGACTTGTAGTAGTGCTCTTAAGGCCTCCATCTTCCTCATGGTAAAGCTCATTTATTTGCAAAGTGCAATCTTTTGGGGGGCCCTGGTACACTCATCATGTACAGGTTCTTCACTAGAAATCTCTAGAAAGTTTCCTCACGATGTTTGCATTCTCCTTCCCAGAAAGCTCAAATGAACATTCTCTTTTCAAATAGCCCATAGTTCCTGGACTTGTATTGCAAAGAAAGAATAATAGCTCCAGAATTCAGTGACCATGCCTTTGGGGTAACTCAAAGGGAATTTCATAATTCAGGATTAATTAGGCAAGGAGAGAGAATAGGAGACATATTTTGGTGTATTAATTCATGCCAAGTTCAAACTCATTCTATTTCTGTTGCCCAGTGTGAATAATTATGCCATTAATCCAAGGCGGGAGGAGAGTTACTGTGACTGAAACACATTTCTAAGCAAATAAAGAAAAATGTCACTTTTTCCCATCAACTAATGCTCAGAATAGAGTCACATAATAATAATACTTTTATTTATTTATAGGACATAAATTTTGTAGAGCTCAATAAACTACGGGGTAAGCAAAATGCTGGCTAAAGAGAAAAAGCAGCACTTTTCCAGCTGTTTCTGAAACAAAACATTTGATAAGAGAAATACCCAAGGAGCAAAACTGAAAATTTAAGAAAAGTTTGGAAAGGGGCTGAAAGGAAGAGCTGATGGTGTGGCTTTTTTATTTCCCTGTCCCCTCCCACAGCACACCCTCCCCACTGTGACTCAGAGAAGTCACATTAGGTGGTGAACTTACTATACAACAAGTTGACAATGCACTGTAGAATTGTATGCCTGAAACCTATGTAATCCTTGCTAACAGCTGTCACCCCAATAAGTCTAACAATAAAAATGAATTTAAAAAAAAAAAAACACAGATGAAAAAAAAAAAAAAAAAAAAGAGGGGTAGTAGTCGAGGAGAGACAGAGGGCCGACACTGCAGGAGGCCGGGTCTGCATTGCCACTGTCACCAGAAAGAAGGGGGTCCAGACCCACGGCAGCAGCGCCCCTGGGTGCCAGCAGCGACAGAAGCAGTGAGGGTCGCTCCAACACTGGCCCTTGTGCAGAGCCACGCGGCTGCTGGGCTCACACACGGCCCTGCCTGTTTCTGCCGGCCGAGCAGACAGGAGGCCCTGCGGCCGCAAAGGTAGGGTTGGGAGGGAGAGTTGGGAGACAGGGTAAGGCTTTGTCCTCAGCCACCCACAAGCCTAGCCGTGTCCAGAATGCAATAGGGGCTCTGTCAAGGTTTCACTGGAAGAAATTCAATGCTCCAAATATACTTCTTATTCCATTTTATTTGACTTGACTTGGTAAAGGAAAACTGTTCTCTACTCACAACACTTCCGACATCATATAGCTGAGTTTTTCACACCGAACAATTTTCCAGTTCTCTGCAGATACCAGATGGGTGTCCTACAATCTAATTCAGTCTGACAGGAACTACCCAGAGTGAGTGAGGTCACACAGGTTAAAGTCTGAGTCCCACAAACTGCGCCTCCCACTTCCTACACCAAATGCAAGTAGTGGGTCCCCAGGTTACCCACATTTCTGTTTGATTTAGCTACAGATCAGGGGTTCCCATGACCCCTTCCACAGATTTAATCATTTGCTATAAATGCTCACAGAACCCCCCCAAACACTTTACTATTACACGTTTGTTATAAAGAATCACGTAAAGGATACAAATAAACAGCCAGATGAAGAGGTACATAGAGGGAGGTCTGGGAAGTTTCCAGAGCACAGGGGCTTCTGTTATCTGTGGAGTTTGGGCTGCACCACCCTCCGGGCACGTGGCCGCCTCTGCCAATCTGGAAGCTCTTCAAACACTTTCACTTGAGGTTACTATGGAGGTTCCATTAGTAGGCATGATTGATTAATCACTGGCCATTGGTGATAAACTCAATCTCTTCTCCCCTCCTTGAAGGTCAGGGCTTGGAACTGAAACAAAAGATGCTTCTACCACCAAGGAATTTTCAAGGGTTTTAGAAGCTCTGTGCCAAGAACCAGGAATGAAGACCAAATCCATGTATTTTTTATTATATCACAATATCACACTCAGGGAAGTCACATTACTTCATGGAGCTTCAGTTTCACTATGAATATTTTGTTAAGAAAATGAGCCACTTGAATTGCTGCTTTTGTAGGCCAGAATTTTTAGAATGCCAACAGTTTCACATTGTTCAAACTAATAATTAATTCATTCCCTCATTCATCACTGAGCAGCCACTGTGTGCTTAGAGCTGAAAATTGGGTTCACCAAGGAAGAAAACAAAGTCCCTGGCAACAAATTATGTTGTTAGTCAGGGCAGAGCAGACAAAACCACACACAGAGGGATGTCATCTACTATTGGGTAGTAAGTGCTAACAATAAAAACCAATCATGATAAGCAAATAGAGTGTGGAGGTGGCTATATTTGACAAGATGGTTGGGAGAGTCTCCTTTAAGGAGGTGACATTTAAATAGAGACCTGAAATAATTAAAGGAGGGAACAAAAATCTGAACATAGAACACTCCAGAAAAAAGAACGAGCAGGGGCAAAGGCCCAAGGAACAGCAGGGAAGCCAGTATAACCGGAAAGGAGTGAGAGATGGGGAGAACAGAGGAGGATAAGGTCAGAGCGCAGGCCATGGAAAAGATTTTCGAGTTTAATTCTAAATGAGATGGGAAGTCACTGGAGAGTTTTGAACAGAAGTCTGACATGATCTGATTTGTATCCTTATATGATGGTTCTAGTTATTTGAGAAGACCGCAGGCTTGGGGGTGGAAGGGGTGAAGAAGGAGACAGACCACTTAGGACACTACTGCTGTCATCAGGAGAGAGGTAAATGGCAGCTTGGACTTAGATAGCAGCCATGTCCACGGTGAGAAGTGGTTGTCCTCGGAATACCGTATTTTGCCTGGATAATGCACTCCCATGTATAATGCGCACCCTTGCTTTTTGGCCCAAACTGTCAGGGGAAAAAAATCTTTTAATTCTTTAATTCAAATTTTTGTTTATTTATATTTAGGTACTTGTTTTTTGTATTATAAAGGACTTTTAGCACTTATTTTTTTAACATAACATATATAGAATATAAAACTGAAAGCAAGAAAGAAACAAAAACTCATGGACACCGTCAGTAGTTTCCTGGTTTCCTGAGGGTAAGGGGGGCGGGGGAGGAGTCAAATACATAACAATGCAAAGAGAACTGACTCTGGGTGGTGAACACATAACACAACACATAGATGATGCACTATAGAATTGTACATCTGGGACCTATGTAATTTTTACTATCCAATGTCACCCCAATAAATTAAACCATATAAAAAACTGATTATCATATTCCAGAGTATTATTTTGCATACAGATATCATTATTGACTTCTAGAGTTACACTTTTAACTTATAAGCATAAATAAAGGAACTAAAAACATTTATATAGACACAGAATTATGTGCTCCCTTTGGTAGCACATATACTAAAAATTAGATACAGAATTAGTACTACCCATGTATAGTGCACATCCTTATTTTTCCCTTACAAATTTGGGCCCAAAAGTGCACATTATACACAGCAAAATATGGTATATCTTGAAGGTGGACCTAACAGAAATTCAGTGAATTGGAAGTAAGACGTGGGAAAGAGAAGGGGGCAGAATGACTCCTAGGCTATGGGCCTGTGCAGAAAAAAACAATGGTGGTGCCAAAGGGGGAAGAGTGGAGGGAAGAAGAGATTTGGGAGGGAAAGGATGAATTACAAGTTCTATTTTTCATGCAGCAACATGTGTTACATTTATTGGACATATACGGAGAGTTTGGGCAGGCGAGGTGAAGCTTGGAGGAAAAGTCATGACTAGAGATAGCTATCTGCAGCTATTTCAGGCTGAAATGAGAGAAAGTAGATGCATACATGTGGGTTGTGTTAGCATAAGAAATAAATGACTAGATGCTTCCTGTCAGTTACTGTCTCGTATATTCTTGTTAATATTACCGTAACTAAAACTCTCTTCCCCTATTCTAATTGATCTTCTATCAATAAATGGGATGATCTACGTTTTTTTTTTTTGTTGTTTTTTGTTTTTTGTTGTTTTTTTTTTTTTTTTAATTCATTTTTATTGTTAGACTTATTGGGGTGACATCTGTTAGCAAGGATTACATAGGTTTCAGGCATATAATTCTACAGTGCATTGTCAACTTGATGTATAATAAGTTTTAACAATATACACTTCTCTCGAAAGTCAGTACAACTATCATTTTAAAAAAAATTATTTTAAGTCTTCTAATAGTTTTATTTTCCCTGAATTGCTCCCTCGTGTGGGGAAAAAAAAATAGAATGTTCTGGACGACCTGACTAGATAGCAAAAGAACTCAGTCTGGACACGAGAGGGCGCCATGCCCACAGTTAGTGCAAGCAGGAACTACAAAGGCAGCAGTTAAGAGTTCCCGGATAACCTGCCTTCCTCCCTCCCCTCATTCATACATCAGGGCTCAGGGACCCTGAATCAAGAAGGGCAGCCCTCAGGTCACCAGCATGGGACCATTTCGGTCAGAGGGTAATAGAGCCAGACAGGGGTTTTCCAGAGGGAGTCCCTGGCAGGCATAACGCGCATTAGGGGAGAAAAGGAAAACAAGAGTGGGCCCACAGAAGAGAAAGAGACAGAAAAAGAAGAAAGCAAGACAAAATACAGGAAACTAGGAAGTGCCTATTATGGGGAGTGTGAGAGCTCCAGAAACTCGGGGCCAGAAGGGGCCTCAAAGACCATATTGTCGAACCTTCTATTTCCCAGATAAAGGGGCCGGGGCTGCTTCTTGCACCTTCCTGTCTTTCTGATAGGCATCAGATGTCATGGCTGGAGTAACTGCAGCTGTGTTGTGGCACGGAAGCAATAAGCATAAAGATGAAAAATCAACATGTACAGACAGACGTCAAAGACCTATAAGTAACACTGAGCAGTCCCTACGGCACCCTGGACTGCCTGCTCACCTCCAGACTGCTTGTCATATGGGAGACATACACCCTTATTTTCGGCACTACAGTAAGTCAGGTTTCTCTTCCTTGCATCCCCAATATTGCTAAATGTTGCGGCTTGGAACATTCACCATTGTAATGACGACAGTTCTTCCCAAACTAATTCATAAATTCAAGCAGACAGCTGCGTGAACTGTGAAGCTGCAAGCTACCACATCCTGTTCTGGATGCTTTTAGGCTTTTTCTGAGATCAGCTCCAACACACCTAGGGGCTGTTTGCTTTACTCACTGGGTGCGTCCCCCTTCTTCTACCCCAGTCACTGCATAAGCACCCTTTGCATTTGTTTCAATGCGGGGACACCTGTGCTCAGCAGCAGCCTCTTCCCCAGATTCCCCCGCCCTTCCTCCTCCCCCTACTCGCACTCACGCTCTGATTCGGTGAGGAAGAGGATGCTGAGAGGGTTTTGTCAGAGGCGATTCAAACTCAGGGGAAGAATATACCCTCAATGGGCCCCGGGTGGGGAGCGGTAGGAATGGGGGTGGGGGGAACATGGGCTTCCCTCACTACCCTCAAAATGAGAGAAGAGGCTGTTTTCTTAGAAATAACTACTAGATTCTGGTCACTAGCGGGGGGCTTCTGAGAAGTGATTCAGCAGGTGCCTTCCCCCCACCCACCTCTGTGGTCACGCACACCACGCAGAGGTGAGCGAGCCTTTCCAGACACCCCTCAGCCTTGTAGCTGGCCCTGCCCTGCAACCCCAGTCCATGAGGTACCTCGATCTTGCCTCAAACATAGAACTTGCAGGTTCCCAGTACCTTACTCACTTCCTCGCCCTTCCTGTCCTGCCACACCATCCCCTTGAAGTCCCCAAAAGGAAGTGCCCCACAAGTGCCCACAAACAAGTCCTTTGCCAACCATGGAGCTCCAAGTGTCCTCCCTGGCGCTGACTCCCTCTTTCCTGCAGAGCCCGACACAGCCTGTGAGGCTACATCGAGTCACCACTGAGTCATCATCGCCTTGCCTTCTCGAATGTCCCATGAATGAACGCTCATCAAAACCGAAAGGATGCTGCTTTCTTTGAAATGCTAAAGCCCTCAAACCCCACCGTGTCACGTGCCTCAGTGATGTTAACACCTCTTCCCTCTTTTCTTGGTAAAGGACTTTGACATTTTAGCAGCAAAGCCATTGTGTTTGTTTCTTGATGTCATTCAGAATGTTTAAAAGAAAAGAATGCTTTCATTTTTTGCTCATGACCTCTCTCTTGCACAAACTGTGCTGGGGCCGAGACCCTGTGCCATCTCCTTGTCCTTCTCTCTCTTGTTGTAATATCCCTTGTCGACTGCAAAATATTATCGACTAAGTGTTCTGCAAGCCACATGCATACTCTGGACTGCATGCCAAGATGAAAATGTATTTATTACAAGGAAAGGGAAGGGAAAGTTAGAACACGGAGCTTCATTATAAACATAGAGTTCTTGCTGTAGGGTTCTGGTGTGCACCTCCTCACAGTTATGGAGAGGCAAAAACTTCCACGAGCCCTACCTCTTCCCATAGGCCCTCCGGACTGATTATGTTTGCGTAGAGTTCCAGTCCACCTTTATCACCCTTCGACTTTGACCCCAGGCTGATGCTCCACTTCGAAGCTTTTAATAAAAGGGGTGGCTTTGGCCCCTCTTCTAGTTTCTAGAGAAGTAAGACACCTTGCTGGCCAGACTAAAGCGTATAACCTCGTTTGGCTTCTAAACTCCATTATGTGGAATTCGAATCTCACTTCCTCACACATTCAGCTGTTTCTACTTTCTTCCTTGCTCTGTACCTTCAATCTCCCATTTCCCAATTACAGGAGCAGCTATCAAGCCCCATCACATCGTACCCAGTTTGGGTGTAACTGGGACACATTCAGCCACGGAGGAGGGCAAAAGCTGTAGGTATAAAGACATTTATAGCACCTGTGTTAATAAAATAGTGAAAAAGTGTACAAACTTAACTGTCCCAAAATAAGTTGGTTGGAAAATAAAACAAAGAGTTATTGGCTAAAGAGGTGATTCTCAAGTTGTCAAAGAGCAGCCTGCATCAGGTTCAGTCAAGGTTTTGTTAAAAATACAGGTTTCTGGGCACAGGTCCAGATGACTGAGTCCAAATCTCTGGGATCAAGACTTGGAATGTTTATTTTAACAGGCTACTACAGTGACACTTAATGCACAGTATAGTGATAAAGAGATAAAAACTGAAAGGATACATGTCAAAATATGAACAGTAATTAGTGGTGAGTTTATAGAAAACTTTCATTTTATTCTTTTATTAGTTTTCTTCTTGTATGCAATTTCTCAATTTCCAAAATAAACATGTATTTCATGAGTACTTAGAAAAACAATAAAATGTTTTGGGATTTTTTTACAGAATAATATAGGAGTTAAGCTCTATAAGACTGCTTTCTCAATTTTACTTTGGATTTTAAAAAGCAAATTTGAGGCAGGTGGCAAAATTTTGTACCACCTTACAAAATTTTAAAATAAAAAAAACATACAGGTATTAATATAAAATGAAGCCAGGACGAAGGTTAGTATCTGAGAACACATTACCATGAACTTTAGTATTATTTCTAAAGTGAGCTATAAATGTGTCCCTTCTTAATATCACATGACAACTGAGAAGACGTGACCAGTTAGGGAGAAAGAGGAGTCCAGGATTACTGCCAACTTTTCACTTGAATGTCTAACTGTGTCCATTGTGGTGCCCTTGCCCAAGATAAAAGGTTCACTAGAGCCCTGACTAATTTTCTTTGTAATTCCTCACTCTAAGAGAGTGTAAGCAAACAAGCATGGAAGCGAAAGCTGCTACAACTGCTGGGCACTCAGCTAAGTGACTGTCATACACACCCGGCTTGCAGCCTGAGATGCAAATTTAAGTCTCAATGAAAAGTCAGGGATGTTATAAAAAGAAAATAAGCAAAGGCATTGAATAAATATCACTCCAAAGAAGACATGCAAATGGCAAACAGCACCTGAAAAGATGTTCAACCACCATTAGTCATTTTTGTTAGGAAAATGCAAATCAAAACCATAAGAGATGTCGCTTCACACCTGGCAAGATGGCTAGAATTCAAAAAACAAAAAAATGACAAGGAAAGTAAGTGTTGGCAAGGCTGTGGAAAAATTAGCACCCTCAGCTCAGACAGTGCTGTGACGGTGTCAATGTAAAATGGTACAACCATGGCAGAAAACAATTTGGCAGTGCTCAACGAGTTGAACATAAAATTACCGTATCACTCAGCAATTCCACCCCTAGGTATATACCCCCCAAAATGAAAGCAAACATATACTTGTACATGAGCATGCATAGCAGCACTGTATACAATAGCCAAAAAGTGGAAACAACCCAAATGTTCATCAACTGATGACTGATAAACAAAATGCAGTATATCCGTGCAATGGAATATTATTCGGCCACAAAAAGGAATAAAGTACTGATGTTACAACATGGAAGAACCTTGAAAATATTCAAAGTTAAAGAATCCAGACACAAAATGTGAAATATTGCATGATTCCATTTACATTAAACGTCCTGAATAGGCAATCCCATACAGATAGAAAGTTAACCGTTATTTTCAAGGGGTGGAGGGAGAGGGAAAAAGAAAGTGACTGCTTAATGGGTAGGAGATTTCCTTTTGAGGTGATGAAAATGTCTTGGAACAACACTATGCATGTACTGAATGCATTAGTAACTTGTTTTCTTATTGTATGCAGTTTCTTAATTTCCAAAATAAATATGTATTGCATGAGTACTTAGCAAAACAATAGAATGTTTTGGGGTTTTTTGCAAAATAATAGAGGATTGTAGTGTACACTTTAAAGTGGTTAATGGTTAAACTTTATGTTTTGTGAATTTTGGGCTCAATAAAAAAATAATCAGGGACTTCTGGGGTCCCTTAGGAGTAGTTCATAAAAGTTAACACTGAGAACACTGGGGCTTTTCAGAAGACTCTGTTTGGAAAGGAAGTGGAAATATTTAGTTTAGTTTTGGACCTTGAGTTTGATGTGTCCATGTGGCATTCAGGTGCTAGAAGTCAATTAGGATTACAAGTCCAGAGCTGGGGAGAGAAGCCTGGACTGGAGCTCGAGATTTGAGGGTCATTAGGCTGGAGGTAGAAGTTTAATCTACACATTTGGGTTCTCAGAACCTCTAGAACAAATGGAATGGAATATAGACCCCAGTGGGAGAAAATCTCCCCATTGGCACTGGATGATTCTTCCTTGAAAAGTTTCCTCATGGGTGTGGGTTTTATAAGCAGTCATTGTTTTTCATGAAGGTAGAGTATGGCACATACTTGTTCGCCTTGAGGAAAAGCCTTTGCTCTGATGTGGTTGGATTTCCCTAGCATGCCAAAATAGTTAAAAACAAAAAAAAGTGACTAACGTTTGGCACATTACCGAAACAACTGACCACAGGCACCTCCTTTCCTGTGCCCGGTGACGTGTGAAGGAGGGTCCCTTCTCATTTTTCCCAGCATTAACCCCCAGGTGTTTGGGGTGGGCTTATTGGACAGCCCACTGGTGTGTCACAAGAACAGAGGTGACCCTGTGGCTGACAAGGCCAGTCATAGTTTTTTCCAAATCTTTTCTGATATTTGAATTGGAACAAATTTCAGGGCACAAATAATCCGGAAGATGGCATGTTAAAAAGAAAATACGGTAAACTTGATAACTGTTTAATCTGGACAAAGGGTATATGGGTATTTACTGCACCATTTTCTCCATGCTTTATGTGTTGGAAATATTTATAATAATTTCTTAACAGCCTTTGTAATATTATAGTGATTTAGACTTCACACAAATTTATTAAGCATTAGTGTTTTTCTAACCACTAAGCTTTGAAGTTTCACATGTGGCTAGTGCCTGCATGACGGACCAGTTTGGTGATACTTCCTTTTCCGAATAAACACCCTAAGCCTTAGGTTACAATCAATAATGAGGTGGAGTATGAAGGTGAGTCAGTAAGAAGAGAAACTGAAAGTCGATATGGACAAGATTTGAAATAGAAGGCATGCCCTACCACACAGGGATAAACGTAAGTTTCCTATATTTCCCAGAATACCCTACTGAGGGATTCCATCACACGGCCACATTTGCAGGTAGAGGAGAGGGTTTCCCCACCTGCTTCCCAGGCGGGCTGCGCTCTCGGCTGGTCTACCGTTCTGCCTTGTCTTTCCTCGGCGGCCTGCTGTGTGGGGAGGCTGGCTCCGAGGCAGGTCCTATCTACAGCTCGGCCTACGTGACTTCCTGACATTGCCTTTGAAGTGGTAGGGAAGGCTACATGACTGTGGGCTGTGGGGGCCATAGGCCGCCAAAGGCCCATCCTCTTTATGGTCTCTTTGGTGTGCAGAACTTTTTTCTTTTTTTCATTTAGTAGTTTCCTTTGTGGCCTGTGTTTTTGTGTCTTGTTAAGGAAACTTCTCTACCCTATAATCACACATATATTTTCTATTTTCTTTTAAGCTTGTAAAAATTTGTTTCTTACATTCAAGCCTCCAACCATCTTTAATTTCTACTTGGTGATGGTGTGAATTAGGGATGGAATTTAGTTTTTCCCACGCGAATAACCAACTCTCCAGAAACATTGATCAGAGTCCGTGTTTTCTCCATGCATTTTCTATGCCTCTGTCATCTATGAGGTCTAAACGTGAGGAGGTCTGTTCCTGAACTTTCAACTCCCTTTCACTGGCCTTTTTTTCCTTAATCCCTGTGTAAATACTGTATTGTCTTAATAACTAAAACCTTGTAACAAATACTGATATTTGGGAAAGTAAGCTTTCATCTTACTCTTCTCCAGTTTTTTTCTTGGGTAGTCTAAGCCTTTTAATTTTCTATTTAAAATTTAAAAGCAACTTACCAAGTTCCTTGAAAAACTCTATTAGGCTTTTGATAAGAATGGTATTATATCTATGAGTTAATTTGGGGAAAACTGACACCTTTAAGAACAATAAATCTTCTAATTCAAGGACAAATACATTTCGCCGTTTATTTTTCTTTTCTTTTTTTTAAATAACATTCTCCATAAAAGCTGCGCATACCTACTTTTTATTCCTAAATAACTTAGAAACTTTGTCTCTATTATAAATAAAATCCTTTCTGAAAATTATATTTTATAATTGTGTATTGTAGGTGTCTAGAACCCAACTGAAGTTTGTAGATCCTATTAGATTATCCAATGGTTTCTTCATGAATAAGCATTGATATAAAGCATGCCTCAGCACTCAAAATTATCAATCTACATATATAAAGTTTAAAAACTCCAAAATTTGAAATAAATCACATCTCTTACTTTGTATAAAATGGGTACAATTTTGACTTGAGCCTGTCATACATTTGAGCTAGCAGGGAATTTAACCTGAGTGAACCATTTTGTAGATTAACTTCACACTAGGGCCATGTCATAGCTCCAGGGTCTGAAATGTGGCCAAGGCCTGGTGGCTTGGGAGCCTCTCTCTGGTCATGTATCATCACAGTTTACTCGGTTTACTGCTGGCACATCCATTTTCCCTGTGAGTCTCTTCCCATCCCATGACTCTTGGCAGCATTCATATCCTTTGGGTGACTTCCTCTGCAAGGCATTCTGGGAGAGTGAACCCTAGAGAGTGCTTTCTTGGAGCATCAGCAGCTCTACCATGGACAGAAAAGGCAGTCTGGAAACAAGACCTTGTGATGGACAAAAGAGGAGAGAGCAGACTAGTAAAAGGGAGACAGTCGTCTCACGGTCATACATTATCAGTAATACTCCTTCTCCAGGCATGAAAGGAAGGAACAAAAGTCTAAGGAGAAGACCACCTTTAAAAAAAATCTCTCTTAGAAAACCTGCTCAGTGGCTTTCATGGGCTAGACTTGTGTCACATATAAACCCCTATGTGCAAAGGCATCTGTATAAAGGAGAGTGTATTTCTCTGGGCACATTACCACTCTGAGCAAAATGGTTCTTTAGTGAGGATAAAGGGGAGATGGATATTGGGCAGGCAACTAGTAATGTCAACCACAAATAATATCCTCCATTTAAAAATAAGGAAGCAGTCTCATAGGCTTCTCCACAGGCAATCTTTGGGGCTGCTTGGAGGGGTCGTAATAAAAGTCATCTTCTAAGGCAGATAAGTATGAACTCTGCAATGAAACTACGTAGCTCAGATTTGCAACCTGTATATAATGGGAGGCTGCTAGGGCTTGGAGCTATAAGAAATGTTCTAATGCGGTTGCCTTGTCACCAGAAAGGAGACTCATACAACTAGACCTGAGGTTGTGCACAGGAAGAAACTGGCCCACCCCACCCCACCAAGTCCTTGGGTGTAGCAGATGAAGAGTTAGTGGGAAAAGCCACAGCCTGTCATTTTGCTTCTTCACTATAGCGCCCTAAACATCTCTGGCCTTATGGTGTCTTCCAGCTAGAGACAAGGAGCCTGTTCTGGGACCACCAGAGGAATTTATTGGGTTAGGGGCATGGACAGAGATCTCTTTGGACTACTTGCCTGGGCAGAATTGGGTGTCTGCATGTGGATGGTTGTGGGAAGCCCAAACAGTGGCAAGTTTCCATGACCCATGGACTCCCCCATCTCAGCACTTTCTCCTTGCATTTCCAATTTCACTCAGAAAGCTGCTCAAGGATACTCCTGACACAAGAAAATAACTTAAGACTGCTCACCACCACTTAGGAGGTGCAGGAGCTCTGACCTTGCCTGAAGATCAGGGTAGCTCTAAGGAGGACCAGGGGACAGTTACCATGTGGGTGGTACAAAGAAGGTTCAGGGTGGGGTTTATAATTCACAAGTACCCATGTAATACATTAATTTTCCCCAGAAGGGACTTTGACTCAGATAAAGATTTTCTGGGAAGTGGTTAAGTGTGCACACTTCCCAGCCAGATAGCTGAAATGTGAATCCTGGTCGCACTACTGCCTAAATACACAGTCTTGAGAAAGTTGCTTAACCTGGCTGTGCCTCCGTTTCTCAACTGTGAAGAGTGATAAACAAAAAATATTGCAACCTCATGGGATAGTTACAGGATTAAATGAATTCATATAAAGCACTTAAAACAGTACCTGATGTGGAATAGGCACTCAATAAATAGTATCTGTTCATCACTACCTCATTCCCATTGCACAGGGCTGGCAATAGCTCACAGCTCACACCTACCTCACTGGGCTGCTGACCCCCACAAGGCTTCTCTAAGACACAAGAACTGGATTGGACCATAAAGCAGGGGGGAGATCCTGTGTGCTTCAGAAGATAATATTCTCAATCGATCAACCCACGTCTCTTCTTCATGCACTTATGCACAATCCCATGCACAGTGTCACATAAACAATCTCAACTTAGGGGTGAGAGAAAAGGGTAAAAAGAAAAACACAAAGGAAAGATTCAGAAGAAACAGAGTTAGTTAATGTAGGAGGAAAATGGAAAAGGAAGGCTGTCCGTTGTTATTTCTTCTGGATCACGTTCCAGGTGAGGTGGCCGTTGTCTGCTTTTTCTCTTGCCTTTTTCTCCATCTTGCTCTATCCTAAAAAGATATCAGGTTTTTGTCTGGGTGGATTACCTCTGATTAATGCTGTATTTATTTTCTATTGCTGTGCAACAAATAACTGTAAATGTAGCAGCTTAAAATAACTATTATCTTTTAGAACTTTAGGTCAGACATCAGGGCAGGCTCAACTTAGTTTTTTCCCCTCAGGGCCTCTGAAGGCCAAAATCAAGGTGTCAGCAGGACTCAGCTCCTGGCAGTTATAGGAATAATGGCAGGACTCAGCTCCTGGCAGTTATAGGAATGAAGACCCTGTCCCCTTGCTGGCCATCCTCAGGGTCGGGGGCAGCTCTCAGCTTCTAGAGGTTGCCCTCATTCCTTGCCGCAAGGCCCCCTCAATCCTTAAGCCAGCAATGGGGCATCGGATTCTCCTGATGCTTTGGATTTCTATGACTTCATCTTCTGCAACCAGCTGGAGAAAACTCTGCTTTGAAGGGGCCATGTGATTAGGTTAGGCCCACCCAGATCATGTCCCTTTTGTCGTACACAGAAGTGATAGCTCACTGCACTCACAGAGTCCAACCACGCTGAAAGGGGAGGAGACTATGTAGGAGAAACATGAGGCAGGGACGGTTCAGGGTCACCCGAGGAATTGAGTTTGGGTTACCTCCTTCCTGGGACATTAGTCCTTCTCTGTATCAGGTTCAAAATTGCAGGCTCAGACACTGAGGAAACGTGAACACCAACCCAATGAGAAGGCACATAGGCCTAGACACAGAAACAGGCTCCTGAGCAGACAGAACTGTGAGCAGGTGGAGAACAGAAGACAATGCTCACCTAGTGCTGACCTGGGAGGTAATGAGTGGCCCCAGGCATCTAGGGATCACAAGACATCGGCAAGAAGCTCAGGACAGTCAATGGACATTCAAAGGATTAAAATGAAGAAGTATTTTCATCTCCGGCTTTTCTTAAAAATGTGAAGACTGGCTCAGCCTCCAATGAATAGGAAAAGTCTAGGTTAGTGGGAGGCAGAGAAGAGAAATTTAATAATGAGAAAGACTGAGCCCATGATCTGAGACTCTGTTAACTAAGCACTGAAGCTTAGATATTCGCCTCCAGTTAGAGCAGACCAAGGTAAGGGTCAGCTCCCCATCACTAGAAAGTTGAACTCAGAGACACCAGGACTTAGAGATCTGAGCTGCTCCCACTGTAGACATCAGCCAACTTAGGTACTTATGCTGGCAATGGATACAACAGATTTCAGCAAAGCGCCTTGTTCTAACTCAGACAGCACATTGTGACAATTTTCAGGTAGAAGGAAGTAAACGATCTTGATGAAGGAAGGGAAATAACTGACAAGACCAGCCAGAGGAGTCGGGCTTTCAAGGAAGGCTGGCCAGGGAAGGGGCTGCTCCACAGGTCACGTGTTTGCCCCCAGAGGTGGAAGGAGAGAGAGAATTCAGTGGCCCCAGCCTCTTCCTGTTTGTGTAGGTTCTAATGTCTCACTGCTTCTTGCTACATTTTTCTCCTCCTGTTGTCTTTTTCATTAGAAGAAAATAATGGAGGAAAAATCAAAAGCTTTGGTTCCCAGCTAGTGCAGTGGCTCAGGCTGACAAACCACGAGAAAAGTCTGGACTCTGAGTTAAACTATGGAATTCGGTTGTTTAACCAATGAGGGGAATCATCGGTTTTTTTCTCTGTGTCCATGAGTCTGTTTCTGTTTTGTTATTCACTTATTTCGTTCTTCAGATTCCACATGTAACTGAGACCATATGGTATTTGTCTTACTCTGTTTGATTTATTTCACTTAGCATAATACTTTCCAGGTCCATCCATGTTGTAGCAAATGACTAAGATTTTGTTATTTTTTATGGCCAAGTAATATTCCATTGTATGTACATACCGCCTCTTTTTTATCCAATCATCTATTGATGGGCTCTAAGATTTCTTCCACATATTGACTATTCTAAATAATGCTGCAATAAACATAAAGTGAATACAAAAGGTGAAAAGATTAGATGTACCAATTGGTTGTTATGTCACAGGAATGTAAAGGTCAGCATAGGGAATATAATCAATAATATTGCAATAACTATGTATAGTGCAAGGTAGGTACTAGACTTATCATGAGGATCAACTCATAAATTGTTTAAATGTCTAACCACTATGCTGTACACCTGAAACCAATATAAAACAATATTGAATGTCAACTGTAATTTAAAATAAATAAATAAAGACAATGAGAGGAACAGAAGGAGTTGGTTGCTCTTCATTTTATCTATTTTTAAAGTTTTAAAAAATGATTTATTCTAGACTAGCCCTCTGTAACTATTTTATTATCCAACATATTAAAAATTAAGTACATTTTTAGAAAATATGTTTATTTGATGCAAAATTTAGTTTCCAAAAGCATTAAAAATACAAATACTCCTCTCACCTCCAACTCTTAGTCATCTTTTTTCCACCTGGGAAGAAACAAATCAATAATATATTTTTGAGATGTATTTATGTTGATGCATTCAAGTATAGTTCATTGATTTTAATGGGTGTATAACATTCCAATGTATGCAAATAATATAATTTATTTATTCATTCTCAGCAAATTTAGGTTGTTTGCAATTCTTGCTGATAAAAAGGGCTGCAATGAGCATTCTTTACCTCTATGTTTACATAGAGGTAAAGGTAATTTCTCTAGGGTATATCCTTAAAGTGTAAAGGCCAGATTATAGAAAATGTGTGTCCTCATTTGTCTTTGATTTTGTCCAGTTGCTTCATAAATTTATTGTTCCAATTAATACTCCCCGAACTACTTGGTATTATAAAGCTTAATAATTTTTGTCAGTCTACTAGGTGTAACATGCTAAATCATAGTGGTTTTTATTACCACTTCCCTTCCAGTAAGTGGTTTATTATCTTTTTAAATATTTAATTAGCCATTGATGATTGCTATTCTGAAAATGGTCTGTCACATCCTTGCAAATTTACATTTCAGTTCTTTGTTTTCCTTAAGGATTTTAAAGACTTCTTCATATATTCTAGATGCCAAATTTTCAACAGGTAATTGTAAATATTGTCTTCCATTCTAACTTTTTTGCACTATTAGGATGCCTTTGGTTAAACAGAAGATTTAAATTTTCAAAGACTCTAATTTACTAATTGCTGCCTCTTGTCTTGGAATTCCATGTATTTTTATAAAAAAAAATAGAAGAAATTAATTTTGAAGAAATTTCTCATTATTTTTCATAACGCTCAGACACCCTAGAACCTCTGGGTGTATGATCACCTCAAGATAATTACTTGAACATATCGGAGAACACTTAACATCTTCAACTGCATGTTTACATAACTGACAAATATGGTTTCCTTAGGAAAGTCTTTCCCAACCCCTATAAAAGGTCAAGTTAACCTGTAGTAGTCTCATAACTTTTCCCTTTAGAGTACTTGCCACCATTCATAATGTATATGTGTGGTTTAGTTTGGTTAATGTACCTCTTACTCCTAAAACTTAGAAATTAAATCTGGTATTGATCACCATCTGATTCCCAGTGCTTGGCAGGATGCCACACACAGAGAAAGTACTTAATATATCCTTTTTGAATGAAAGAATAGCCCAGATTTGGATACACCATCTCCATCTGTATTACAGGGGGTTTCCTCTTAGCCTCCTCTTAGGAAACTATTTCTCTAGCATTCCCATGATTTGGTTTTCTTCTGTCAGTTCAAACAGTGAAAAGTCTCAGAATTTGCAAGAAATAGGCTATCTATCTTTGATCTACGACTCACAGCAATCTCTTTAGGAGGTTTTGCTGTGGCTACAATGACTAATGAGTTAACAGCTCTTGAAACACAGTGAGCCCTAGAAGGGTTGCTTGTGGTGATAACAGTTAATTGCGAGTTTGTGGTTATTGACTAACCAAATAAGTTCTCAGCCTTAACTCATTTCCAAAGCATTTTGCATTTTTCCTATGACACATTTTCAAGGGATTATTCTATTTTTATTAAGTTTAGGGCGATGAAAAAAGTGTCAAGGTCATTCTATGATCAATTAGGTCAAGTTGGTATTGTCTGCCTTTTATCTGGATGCCATGGCAGAGTTATCTCAGATGGACTCCACCCGTAATGCTCCTATTGTCTGCTTATTGCCAATTTGCTTAAGTATGAGTAGAGACCCCAAAAAAATTATCTTATGGAGGGCAGGCCCCTTGTAGCACAGGCTGCCCCTGGTAGGTAAGTGTTCTAGGAAGCCATCCGCCTCAGTGTACCAGCTGGCACTGTTGTGAGAGGCTGCATTTGGCTTCAGTGAATTCTTTGTGGAGACTTTTTCAACGTGTTTGACCATTTCATGACGGGTGATTTACACAAACAACAACATGACAATACCTGCCCACACCACGTTGAGTGTTCAGCAGTTTTTGACCAAAAACAGCATGACCCCCCCATGTTCCACCCTCCTTATGCACCCAATCTCACCTAAGAGACTTTGTGTGTGTGTGTGTGTGTGTCCCCAGATGAAAAAAATGTCCTCAAAGCAAACCATTTTCCCTCTGTGAAACAAAAAACAGCAGAAACACTAAAAGGCATCAAAATGGATAAATTCAAAAACTGTTTTGAGCAGTGGAAAGAGCATCTGACAGGTTTATTGCACCAGAGAACACTTTGAAGGTGATTGAACATTAAACATATAAGAATAAATACGTAATTTTTTATAAATTCCAGGGTTTTTTTAGTCCCCCCCCTAAGTGTACCCTCTTCCCCTCAGGTCAGCTAGAGTTTAGTTAGAAATAAGGTGTCAGATGATAACACTGGTGTGGAGGCATCAGATAAGTGGTGTACTGTCATTTTCCATGATGAAGGAAAAGCTAGGATGGAAATCACGTAGGAAATAGGCACTCTGGTGAAATTCCTAAAGCTGAAATGTATTCTTTTTATAAAAAGGCAACACTGAGGATATACACTTGTTCTCTGCTTTTAGAATATCATATTGCTAGAAAAAATTGTTAGGAAGGGATGCTATAAGGAGAAAATATTTTAATGGAAGTCTGTCCCGGGCGATTATCTTGTTTGTAATTTATAAGAAGACTCTCTGAGCTTTAACTTCCAACCTGAGACAAAGACAACAAATGCCCAAAATTGTACTTTCCCACTTTGTCCTGTCCTGACTCATAGAGAAAGCAGAGCCTGAAGCAAGGATTACAGTGGCAACAATTTATTTGGGAGGTGCAAGCCCAAGGCAGTGACAGTGAGAAAAAACAATTAGGTCAAGGAAAAATGCAAAGCAATAAGGTATGTGACATAATATTATCACAGCCACTACTTCACATCAAGTTGCTGAGAGACAAAATATGCTATTTCTCAGCATGTTGGTCACTCAGAATATGGGACTTCTACAGAATAATTGTAAGCAATGTCACAAAATCTAAATTTATTGCTTGCTAAGCAATAGAAAGTTGTACTTGTAGAGAAGTGTCTCTGAACCTAACAACAGCTAATCTCATACAAGATTTGGGAAATGTGAAATCCAGAAATTAGTGGACTTGTAGAAGTGGGAATGTTTAGGGATTAACTTTTTTAGCATGGGATCATGGACATTGGGATGAGATTATAGTTGGACGGCTGATGGCATCTGACCCTTCAGCTGCCACTTAGGAAGCCAAGTTCCATGCTTCATACTGTGCTGTTTCCTCCGAGTCCACAAATGGAGGGGCAACTAGACTATGTGCAGCAGAGAAGAAGGGGGATGGGGGAACCCAACTTGCTTAATCATGAAAAAGGGACTTTAGCCATAAGGGGGTGACTTAGAGAGGTTGCCCCTGGTAAGGACAAAGGCACAAACATTTTCTGGGGAGAAGGCCAAGAAAGAGTTATCCACAGGGAATAATATCCCGGCATAACGGGGAATATTATCTTTCTCAGTAAATAGATCTCTTGAGTCCCAACTATAACCCTCACGGTGTTCCCATATATTTCTGATTCTGGTTGTTTAAAACCTGGGGATGAAACCAAAGCTTTTCACTGCCCAGCTCAGTGAGGATCATCACAACAACCTCTCTTACATCTGGACCTACCACCAAACAGGAATTTGCCTCTGTGCCCTGAAGTTCTCCCCAGGAAAAGAGAACCCTAGGGCCCCAAACACAGGAGCATACATCAGAGGCAAAGTACTATATCAGGTCCAGGGAAGTGGGATTCAGGGTAGAAAAATAGACAGTAAGGTTGCAAACCCTCTCCATCTCTGTCCAACCCTGTTCTCTCCCTCGAATCTACTCCTCTCATTCTCCCTCCTTTAATCTCTACAGACTTCTCTGAAAGGATCCCAGCTGAGATCATTTCCAAATTCAAGCTCCCCAAGGAAAAGAGCTGGGAGGAGACACCAATATCACACTTAGTGTGGGAAGCAACATGGAGAGAAGGGCCTTCTTGCATTTTTGTGGGAAAAATGGAAACTTCAGTTTTCTTTCTAGATGAGAGATTTCTGACAGTTTACAATATATATCTGCAAAATGTCAAACTGTTGATTAAATGGTTTCTGACAGTTTATAGATTCTGTTTACTAGATTAAGAAAATTTCTTTATGTTTTGGTCAGCTAAAAGATTATCGTTGTTATCATGTGTGAATGTTGAATTTTATCAAATGCATTTCTGTTTTTGAGATAATTAAGTTGTCTTCTTTTAAATCAGTTTGTGGGAAAATTACATCACTTGATATTTCTAAGATCTAGTCATCTTAGTGTATTAACCTTTTTATATATTTTTGGCCTAATTTTGAGAGTCGATACTTGTATGGGGTTTTTGTGTCTGTGAATCATGAATTAGATTGACCTGTAATGCTCCTTTCTTGCTCTGTTATTTGTATCAAGACTATGCCAGCCTTATGAAGTGAGAGAGGTAGTGTTCCTTCTTTTTCTCTTTTCTGCAATAGTTTGTAGGTTACAAGTTTTTCTTCTTTGAATTTCAGTAGAAATTGACAATCATCTAGATCAGTACTCTGTGTGGGAAAACCGTTGACTGCTGATGCAATTTCTTTGATACTTCTAGTATTACCTCAGTTTGCAATTTCTTCTTAAGTAGGTGTTAGGCAGTAATGTTTCCATTTTGTCTAAAATTTCAAATTTATTAGCATAAGTTTTTTCTAATATTATTGGTTTATCTCTCAATGGTCTGCAGCATTTATTTGTAAAAGTATCCCTTTTTAGTCCCTGATATTAAATATTTGCACCTTTTTTTCTTGATTAGTTTCTCCAGACGTTTGTCAATTTTATTAGCCTTTTCAAATCATTAGTCTTTGGTTTATTAAACATCTCTGTTATATTTTTGCCAAGTTCATTAACTTCTGCTACCTCTTATTATTTCTTCTTTCTACTTCATTGAGTTTATTTCACTTACTAATTTCTAACTTCTTAAGATACACGAGGGCTGTCTGGGAAGTAAGCAGTCATGTAATATGAAAAATAGAGGCATTTTTGGCTGGATTTTTTCTGGAAAGCCCTCATATAATCAGCTCAATAATTTCAGGTTTTTGTAATGTATAAGCTTTAAGACTAAATTTTTTGCTACCTGCTTTAGCTGCTTTCCACAAATTTTAGTAAGTACTGTTATAGTTATTATTTAATTCACAACATTTCTCCTTTTAAATTTTGTGGACTTGTGGCTTACTTAAAAGTGTATTTCTTTTTTTTTTTTTCTGATATTACAAGGATTTTTCTGCTTATCAATTTTTTGATTTCTCATTTAATTATGTGGTCAGAAAACATTGTAAAGATATACATCTTTGGAATTTCTCAAGATTCATGTTATGGTCCATAAATAATCAATTTATTTATAAAAATATATACTCTGCACAGTGTTCTAGATACGTCCTCTCATTATGTTTTAAAGATGGAGGAAAGGGCAGGAGCCAAGGCATGTAGCTAGCTCCTGCAGTTAGAACAGACAAGAAACAGATTCCCCTTGAGAACCTTCAGAGGCAATGCAGAGAAACGGACACCTTGATTGAGCCTTCTAAAATTGATGTTAGACTTCGGCCTCCAGAATCATGACAGAACAAATTTCTGTTGTTTTAAGCCATCAGGTGATGATTTGTTACAGTGGCCATGGAAAACTAATACAGTGTCCCCTGTGGTACCTGCCCCTGCCTCTGGAAAAGCAGTGTCCTCTGAGGAGTAAGTCCAGACAGGCACTCTCTCAGAACTGTCAGTCACGTGGCTCCTGGTAGTTGAACTAAGCCTTTGTGTGAACACGATCAGGCCATTCCTCAGGCTCTGAAGTCTCATGCCTGGATTAGTTGGAGAGCCAAGTTCAGGCCGGCGCCAATGTGACAGCATGGCCGGCACTAGCCCAGACTGCAGCTTCGGAGTTACCGTTGCGCAGAAGTTTTGTGGGCAAGGGGCTAAGCCAGTGTCCACCTGGGAGAACCCTGGAGGCCAGGAGCCCCAGGACCAGCCCTGACTTCCCACACAGTCCCCTAACAGAAAACACCCACCTGGGGAGGCAGGACCGTGAGGAAACCAGCTCAGTCTTTCCTCTGGCCATAGGAGGCTCCAGAGGCCCTTTGGGTATAACAACACAGCCCAGGGCATTATCTCCTTTGTATGAAAAATGGAGCACCCCCAGCTCTTCACGAAGATCCTCACCTTCCTGTCCTGGAGAAAGAGATCAATGAGCAGGGACGTGACTAAGCTTCTTTTGTGACTGACCATTTTCTTTACACAAGAGTCCAGACCTCCCTAAGTAGAGGCTGTCATGGCTGTAATAAATATCCATTTCTAGATGGGAATCATTGATTTCTCCTTTATTTATTGAACAACAGTCACTGGAAACTTGCCTCTGTTTCTTCTGCTCACATTTGTCCCATGTTTTCTGCGTCCTCCTGTCCCCCACCTCCCACCCCCCTCTTCATAAACCCTTGCCATGTTATAACTCAGTTCTTTTACCACACAAGAAAACCATAGTCTCAGAGTTCACTGATGGCACTTTCATTCACAGCCTTGGCCCCTTTCAGCTGCTCTCTTTTCATCCATGGTGACCTGGTGCTCACCTGGGCTATAGATACCAATTGAGTAAAGAAGGGAGTCTTGAAGCAGGACTGGACAGCACTACTTTGCCATCAATCAACAAATAGATATTGAGCACTCACTGTGTGACTGGCACTGGAGGCTCAGAAGTGAACATGGCAGGCAGCATGTGCCGCGACCTGCACAGGTAAACAGGTGAACCAGAGGGGACACGATGGGGAATGAAGAAATAAACACACAGGCACAGACACAGACAGAAAAGCTGGGACCAGGTGGTTCTGTGAGCTCTGATGGAGACACAGAGACTCCGCCTGGCAGCAGCAAGTTTATTTTATAGGGTGGGCAAAGCAAGTGAGATCATAGGGGTAAGTCAGTAAAGCGAGACTGGAAAGTACATCTTAACTAGGAAATACAGTTATGGATAACTGCATTTAATCAATATTTTGGTACATTTTGCTGAGGTAGTACTGATTACATTATTGTTATTCTCTTCAAGGCAGATAGGCCACAAGTTATGTCTCGAATCATTTCCAGAGACCAAACAACCTTGCTCTCAATGTCATATTTTTTTCACCCAAGCCAGACATCCGGAGCATTGTCCTTGTGCACCCAGCTCTGGGCTGCCTTGCAAAACCCTTGAACTGTGGATTCCAAGCACACAGGTAGTCTTGATAAAACCTGTTTTCTCAAAGGACCTGGCTTCTGGCTCACACGATCCTTATAAGCATGCATGCCCTCATAAAACTTACAGCCTAAAGAACTTACATCATAATCTCCCCAAGTCTCCTTCCTTGCCCACGTTGGTCACATTGGTCTGAACCTGTGTGGGAAATCTACACAGTGAAAATTATCTTGATTGAGAATAATAACATCCATTTTTCTTATGATTTCCAGTTTCCATATGCATTGTCCAGTCGACTCCAGAGCAGGGGTGTATGGAATTGGAAATATTAGGTTGGTGCAAATTTAATTGCAGTTTTTTGCATTGTTGAAATTTGCTATTTGATATTGGAATACATTCTTAAATAAATGTGGTTATGTTATCATCATTTTAATGCATATTTCTGGCTTTATGTTTTTTCTAATGAATTATTATTTGCTGTTTGTTTCATATTTATTTTAGACTATGGAATGAGGTTAGACAAAAAACAAATTTGAGCGATTTTCTTATTCAAGTTCAAAATGGATCATAAAGCAGCAGAGGCAACTTGCATCATGAACAACCATTTGGCCCAGGAACTGCTAATGAACATACAGTGCAGTGGTGGTTCAAGAAGTTTTTCAAAGGAGATGAGAGCCTTGAAGATGAGGAGCATAGTGACCATTAGAAGTTGATAACAACCAATTGAGAGCAATCACTGAAGCGGATCCTCTTGCAACTACAAGAGAAGTTGCCGAAGAACTCAATGTTGATCATTCTATGGTGGTTCGGCATTTCAAGCAAATTGAAAAGGTGAAAAAGCTCAGTAAGTGGCTGCCTCATAAGCTGCCCAGAAATCCAAAAAACTTGCCACTTTGAAGTGTCATCTCTTATTCTGTACAACAATGAATCATTTCTTGATCAGATTGTGACATGTGATAAAAAGTGAATTTTATATGACAACTGGTAACAACCAGTTCAGTAGTTGGACTGAGAAGAAGTTCCAAAGCACTTCCCAAAGCCAAATTTGCACCAAAAAAAGGTCATGGTCACTGTTTGGTCATCTGCTGCCAGTCTGATCCACTACAGCTTTCTGAATCCTGGCAAAATCACTACATTTGAGAAGTATGATCAGCAAATAGATGAGATGCACTGAAAATGTTTGCAGCAGGTATTGATCAACAGAAAGGGCCCAATTCTTCTTCATGACAACACTGGCCACAGGTTTCACAACCAACACTCCAAAAGTTGAAAGAAGTGAGCTACAAAGTTTTGCTTCATCTGCCATATTCACCTGACCTCTCACCAATGGACTACCACTTCTTCAAGCTTCTTGACAACTTTTTGCAGGGAAAACACTTCCACAACCAGCAGGGTGCAGAAAATGCTTTCCAAGAGTTCATCCAATCCCCAAGTACAGATTTTATTGCTACACTAAATTTTACGCTAAACTTATTTCTCATTGACAAATACATGTTCATTGTAATGGTTGCTATTTTGATTACTAAAGATGTGCTTGACCACTAGTTATAATGATTTAAAAATCATGGTCCAAAATTGCAATTACTTTTGCACCAACCTAACAAGTTTCCAGTTCCGTAGTCGGTGAAGCCCCACCTCTGCATGAAGGAGAGATGTAAAGAGGAAAAACACAACCAGGGTAGCCATTTCTTTAAGGTTTATATCTAAAGTACTTTATGGGTATAAAGTTCAGCATAAACTTTGACATGGAAGATGTGCCACATTTCTTTATCTTCCTTAAATAACATCAGATCAGAGATCCTCACAGGGTGACAATAAAAGAAAAAATGGAGAACAGCCTTCAACCCACAGACCAACTTGGTTATAGCTACATCCTTAGTTTTCAAGCCCACAGTGACCCTCAGAGTCATCCAGCTCTTAGCCTGAAGGCCTCATGTGTGGTATGAAATTTTGTTAGCAGTAGGTCATCCTGTACCTGGCATGCCCAGCAGCCATCCCCTCCCAAGTCTTGATGCCAATCTGAGGTATCATTTTGAAGTTAAGTTCAGTGACAGTTGTAAATGAATACTCCCCACCAAAAAATACAAATACCAATGCCAAACTCATTTACATATGGAGAAATATCTCCTACTGGGTTGCTATTACCTTCAAAGGCATACCTTCTCACATCTTGTTACCTACAAAGACCTCTGTAGTAGCAGAAAATCTTAATGATCTTGACCACTTTTGTAATGAGAGGAAAGTTGACTTCACACAGCTTCTGTTTGAGTGCTGAAAATCTTCTGAAACAAAGATGTACGAAGATCATGCTCAGAAAGGGAAAATGAAGGCATCAAAAAACAACAACAACATACAACTATACACATAAGCAAACACAAATATATGTACACATATAGACATATGTATGCATGTAATCATATAAAATGTATATATATAACAGGTATACATGCATCTATGTACATAGGTATATAGATACAAAAAACTACATTGACATATATATAATCCATTTGAGGAAAGGTTTCTATAAACAATGTTTAAAAAGCATTTGCTATTTCTTCTGGTCAAGATGATGGAAAAGACAAATACTGTGCTTGCCTCATCTCAGGACCGTATCAATCACAACAAAACTAAGGAAAAAACCATCATTGAGAATCACCTGAAATCCTGAACCAAAGCCATGCAACTATGGATGTACAAAAGAAGCCACCTTGAGACTCGTAAGACAGTCAGAGACACAGAAAGGGCTGGTCCCACACCTGCTGCCATTAAAAATTAGGAGAGATATCTGGTTTATGGAGGAGCCCCCTGGAGCAGCAGGGATTCCCATCCCCACACCAGACTTCCAGCCCAGGGTTCCACTGCTAGGGAAAGAAGTTTCCATAACTTCTGGATATGAAAACCATCAGAGATTGTGGCTGAGTGAGACTAGAGTACCTGCAGTCTGAGGCATGTTCCTCTTAAAGGGCTCATGCACAGATTTACTTGCGAACAGACTCATTCGCTCTGAACTCCAACACTGGTGCAGCAGCTCCAAAGGTGCCAGGGATTTACAGGAAAAAAACAACTGTATTATCTAGCTTCAGGGTGAAGGCTGGAAGGACAGCTTTCTCCTGAAGGGAGGAACTGGTGGAAGCCATTGTTTCTTGGTTGACATCTGCCCCCTCCAAGCATGCAGACACAGGCAGACACTGTAACTGAGTCTTCATTAAATTATCCATCACCTTCCATATGGCCCACCCTAGTGATTCCCTGAGACCCTACCCCACACAACTTTCAGGCACATCCATATGGCTTTTCTGTACAACCTGTCTTAGCTAATGCTGTGGATTTTCATTTAATCTCTCAAAGGTTCACAAAACCCAAACAAGCAGCATCTGGCTTCAGTGTGTCCTGTACCTCTTGCTGAGTAGCACTAAGCCCAACACTAGTGACAGCTAACCTCAGTTTGCAGATTGACCTATCAAGGCACCACCAAGGCCAGTGTGGGCAGTGGTCATCTGTGGATTGCTTTATGGCTCATACCAGGTAGGCTCAGGCAGGACACAGGCTTCAGACAAACTTGGCCTGCAGTGGATCTCCTCCCAAAAGACCCCAGGGCTGGCAGAGCTGGTGGCTAGCTTTGGGCTTAACCAAAGAATTACCCAGCCACCTCCAAGGACAAAACACCCAAAGGGCACACTGGACATGCACCAGAGCCCTGCTAAAGTGAACCCTGCTTTGTAGGATCAACTCTTGCATAACAGCTTCTCCACTATAATCACAACCAATCCTCTCTACCAGTGAGCTCAAGTGTCAATCTCTTTCACTGATGTGCACACAGCAACCAAAGTTTAACAATAATAGAAGGGAACACACAACCCACACAAGGAACAAACCTGAAGCATAGGCTCTGGTGACCAGGGAGACTGCACCAATGGATCTCACAAGACACCTACTACATAAGGCCACTGTACTAAGATCAAGAGATACAGCAGCCCTATCTAATACATAGAAACAAACACAGGGAGGCAGCCAAAGAAACATGTCCCAAATAAAACAGATCAAAGAAAAAGAACTAAGCAAATGGAGAAAACAATCTATCCAATGCAGAGTTCCATACACTGGTTATAAGGATGCTCAATGATCTCAGGGAGAACTTCAACAAAGAGATAGAAAACATAAAAATGGAGATAGAAAACACAGGAAGGAACCAGTCAGAAATGAAGAATACAATAACCGAATTGAAGAATGCATTAGAAGAAATTAACAGTAGATTAGATGATGGGGGAGATTTAATCAGCAATTTAGAAGGTAAAGTAACAGAAAACACCCAATCCAAACAGAAAAAAAAAAAAAAAAGAAAGAAAGATAATCCAAAAAAATGAAGATGGTTTAAGGGGCCTTTGGGAGCAAGAAATTCAAAACCTATTTGAAGAAATAATGGCTGAAACCTTGGTGAAGGAATCTTCCTAACCTGTTGAAGAAAATAGATATACAAGCCTAAGAAGTGCAGAGAGTCCCAAACAAGATGAACCAAAACAGGCACAGGGCCACACCAAGACACAACATAATTAAAATGGCAAAGGTTAAAGACAAAGAGAGAATCTTAAAAGCAGCAAGAGAAAAGAAGTCGGTTACCTATAAGGGAGCTCCCATAAAACCGTCAGCTGATCTCTCAATGAAACTTTGAAGGCCAGAAGGGATTGGCAGGAAATATTCAAAGTGATGAAAAGCAAGGACCTGCAACCAAGACTACTATACCCAACAAGGCTACCATTTAGAATCAAAGGACAGATAAGGAGCTTTCAAGACAAGGAAAACCTGAAGGTATTCATCACCACCAAACCAGTATTACAAAGAGTCTTAGACATCTTTAAGAAAAAAAATCAAAACATGAATAAAATGACAATAACTACATATCTATCAATAGTTATAGTCAATGTACATGAATTAAATGCTCCAATCAAAAGATTGGGTGGGTGAATAGATAAGTAAACAAGACCCTTCCATATGCTGCCTACATGAGACTCACTTCAGATCGAAAGGAATGCACAGACTGAAATTAAATGGATGGGGAAAAGATATTTTTTGAAAATTGAAATAAAAAAATAAAAGCTGAGGTAGTAATACCTGTATGAGACAAAATAGACTTTAAAACAAAGGTTATAACAAGTGACAAAGAAGTACCCAATAATCCTACTTTTGGGTATTTATCGGAAGAATCACAAAATACTACTTCAAGGGAAGGAGTCACTCATTTGTTCATTGAAGCATTGTTTACAATGGCCAAAATGTGGAGGCAGCCTGTGTGTCCATCGACAAATGAATGGATAAAGAGGTATGTGTATATGTGTGTGTGTGTATGTATGTGTATGTGTATGTGTGTATGTGTGTGTGTATGTGTATGTGTGTGTGTATGTATGTATGTATGTATATATATATCAGCCATTGATGGGTATGGGTTCTTGCCATCTGTGGTGCCATGGATGGACCTGGAGGGTATTGTGCTGAGTGGAGTATGTCAGACAGAGAAAGAGAGGATGTGATTTTGCTTATATATGTAATCTAAAGAACAAAATAAACAAACAGAACAGAAACAAGCTCATAGATACAGAGACCATTTTGATGGTTGCCAGATGAGGTGGAGCTTGAGGGTAAGGGGAAAGAAAAGGATTAAGAAGTACAAATTGGTTGTTACACAGTAGTCATGGGGATATAAGTATAGCATAAGTAATAGAGTCAATAATATTATAATAACTATATGGTGTCAGATGGGTACTAGATTTATTGGGGGGACAGATGAGAGTGGGGTTTGGGGTCAGGGTGAAAAAGGTAAAGAAATTAAGAAGTACAAATTGGTAGTTACAAAACAATCATAGAGATGTAAAGCATAGAGACTACAATAATAACATGGTAATAACTATGTATAGTGCAAGGTGAGTACTAGACTAGTGAAGGAGATCACTTCTTAAATTATATAAATGTCTAACCACTATGCATAACACTTGAAATTAATATAAAATAATTTTGAATGTCTAAATAAATAAATAGTAAAAAAATTAAAATAGTATTTCTCAAATATTTCAATGAATCAGTCAAGGGCATCAAATAATTACAGTGGATGCCTCTTATCCAATGCCTGATAGTTAATCAAATTGTCAGAAATTATAAATAAGTTGAAAAATAAATAGACTTTTCAAAAGAAAAAACCCTGTACTATTATGTGATCCTCTTCCATTTGATGAGAATAATGAGGCCCAAAAATTGGCAATTGAGCCACATAACTGAATAGGAGTCCAGGGCTTTTAATCACCAGGTCAGGTCTCTTCCAACTGAGAGATAAAGACTCAGACCTGCAAAGGGTCTTAAAAGTGATGTTTTGTCCCCAACAATGATAACCTCTCAGGGCTCCTGACTAAGAGTTTTCCCAGCCTCTCTTTCAACAATTTCCTGGAGAGGAAGCTTCTGGGTTACCTGAGCAGCCAATCCAAGGGAACTGTAATTGTCAGAACACTCTCTTGTGCTGAGCTAAAATCTGATTGCTGTGGCTCCCACCACTTCGTAGGGTGGTATAACAGACAGTTTGCCGCTTGGCAGGCATGCGTCATGTGACGTGTGTGTGTGTGTGTGTGTGTGTGTGTGTGTGTGTGTGTGTGTTCTGGAACCATGTGACCTTGGGCACATCACTTAATATGTGAGTCTGTTTCATTTGAAAATGTGATAAATGATAATGCCCATATGTAAGTGAAAAATTCAGTGACATAACATATATAAATTATAGCAGTAGACTCTCAGCTAACCAGCAGCCATGGAGATGGGTAGATGATGGATAAATGTAAGTAGACTCTCCATTAACCAGACTCTTAAGCAACTGGCACTCTCAAGTAACCAGCAAAACATGCTGCCAGTTGCTTGAGGGTGCGGGTTGCTTGAGTTCCAGTTAACGGAGAGTCTACTATAATATACTTTAGAACATAGTAAGGTACAGATACATATTAATGCCTTTGCCTTCCCTGTGCCCTGATTTCCCCCATGCTGTACTTGTTTAAAAAAAGCAAAGCTCCCAAATGGCAGCCTCAAGTTATTTGAAGAGAGCTAGGATACACACCAATCCCACAGCACTCTTTTCACTACACAAGTCAGCTGAGAGTTAATTTACTAGTGAAGACCCTCTACTCTGGGACAGTCAACAAAGCCCAGGGTGACACCCTCCTGAGATAAGATTTCCCCTGTTACATTCCCTGTGGGGTCAAGAAAAAAGCTTGACCTTCTACCCCTGAGAGACTGCGGCAAAGATGAGATTTCCGGGACAATGGGGCCAAGGCACAGAGAAAACCAATGACGATCCCACTGATTCTGGTCCCCATTATCGCCTAAGGAGTTATCAAGTACCACTTATAAGTAGGTATTTATGTGTAGGTATTTAAGATGCTTGCTCCTGCAAAGCCAAAGTCTCAGCATATCATGCCAAAGCTGACTCCTAAAAGCCTCAAGGGTGGAGTTCAGTGCCTTGGTGAATTAAGCATGGTCCAATAACAGATCGCTCTTCAGTCTTCCAGGCTTAGAAAGCTGAGAAAAGGGAACATTAAAGAAAAGCATGTCTAGCGTTTTACAATCCCATGCTGAGGTGCTGCCAAATGATGGCACATAGAGAACACGGAGAGAATGCTACAGTCATTGGCACTACAGGAAGCCATCCTGCCAAAGTTCCAGTGGTACTGCTTCCAAAGACCCAGCGTTCTGCAATACCTTATTTCTCATGGGTAGACTTTAAAGGGCTGTCTGAGGTGATGTTGGACTTCTGCTTTGTTTGCATATGGTTCCAGTATTGCTTCCCAGTACAAAACTAAGAAACTTAATAGCAGAGGGCTATCTACAACTAGAAGATGACATAGCTAGGCTGGAGAACAGCTAAGGGATGCGACATAAAAATTCTTAGCTGTGAGCTAGACTTCCAAACAGAACACTTTGTTATCTCTGCCCTGAACTGTGAAACAGAGAGAAAGAGACCCACCTTCTGCAGTCATATCCGAGAGGTTCTGGTAAATGACTCAGCAGCCTCTTTCTTTCGTATCTCAAACCAAACCATTTGCCACATCCCATACAGATGGGGTAAGAAAGCTCACATCACTTGCCCCATGAGCAAGATGGGAAGAGAAAGAACCCATGTACTCCAGAAGGGTAAGGTATGACCCTTAGACCTTGTGGGGGGGAAATGCTTTGAGAAAAAAGAAATGGCCTTGGTGGGCAAAGTTCTTGGTGAGATAAGGGTCTCTAGGTGAGGGAATTGGGAAGGCGGGCCTTGAGTGTCATCTAAAGTTACATTAAAAGCAACATCATAACCCAGAATATCGCAACCTTCTAACTCACTACCACTGAGACGTGCAGTCAACACCAATCGATGTTTCTGAGTCTGCGTTGTTACACTTACCCACTTTGGTGGGAGTGGGCGCACTCTCCTCACCCAAGCCCACTCCTCCTCCCCCTTCCTCTGTAGTCATCTTTCTACTCATCATCCCAGACATTTACCCGCTCCAGAATTTTACTGAATTACCCCAACCCAACATCCAGGCCTTGCTCTTTGTTGGTGGCTGAGCAATGATTAGTGTAAGCAACAAGGACAATTAAGGTGTTCTTGTTGATTCCCAAACTCTGGAAATCTCACAGATGTATATCTGTCCTGTAGACACTTTTCTCTCCCCATCCCTACCCTCTCTTTCCCATTCTTACAACTACAGAGGCCAGGTGGAAGTATACCTTCACCACTCCAACACATGACCTAGATTCTCCTTCACTGACAGGTCCCTCTCACAAAGCAGTTTTTGATTTCATGTACACACCCCAGAAATTCTGACTATCATCCCAGCCTCCTCATAGGAATGCAGAAATAAGCCCTAACTGAGGCAGGAATATGTTCTCAACAACAAGGCTGAGTCTCTTAGTCAAATGAAATCATCTAGGGCCAAATTTTGCTCCCTTATGCCTGTATGTAAGTTCTGATTTTAGGCACAACTTTAGAGAATGATCAGGCTCAGGGAAATTGGTTTGTAGTAGCAGCCTCAAATGCCATGTATAAGTGTGGAAATGTTAGGCCATTGTGCCATGGTCATTGCCTACAAGAAATGGTGCTGCCCACTTCCAATAGGCACTAGGTGTGATTCAGTGAGAGGCTAAGGCCCAAGAAGATTGTCCCTCATGGGCCAGGCATGACATTCTCGTGCACATTGAGGAAGAATATCATGGGAATAAAGAATAAGAGCAAAAGAAATATATGATCCAAATGACCTTTTCCATCACAATACCATAGTCACTGAGGTACCTTTGCCTTCTAAGAGAACCAGAGTACCACATTAGAGATATAGGCAGAAACTTTTATTCTTCCACACCCACTTAAGTTTTCCCCAGATTCCTTGAACAATATAAGAAATGATGATGTTTATAGAGCTGCAGACAAGATCGCAGATTATGGAATCACATCCCTGCATTCTAATCACTGTTCCCCCTCCACTCTTATGAGTTGAATGATATAGAACAAGTCCCTTACCTTCTCAGTGTCCTAGTTTTCTCATTTGTGAAATGGAAGAAAATCAGTAGCTAACTTGGAGGGTGGAGTGAGGATCTATGGTCAGCGATCAATATATATTAATCAGCCTGAAGATGTTAGATATTATTTTCTTATTTGTTGAACAAACTGATTAATCATATCTTCTTTTCCTGAGTTTATTATTAATTTTTACTTAGACACAGATTCTTAGAATTACAAGTCACAAATGGATTTCACCATCTTCTCTTTTGACTTTCTTTAGTCACATCTAGGAAGAACTTTACTCTCTCCAGTGAGGCTTTCACCAGGTGGAGTTTTTTTTCTTAGGATGATAGCTGTTTCACCCTCTTTCCCACATGTTTGCCACCTCAATAAGATTTCCTCTACCTTAAATTGGTATTTCTACTTCTAGATTTAGGAGAACTTTCCTGCACAGCCTTGTCCATTTGACTAGCTACTAAAGTTAAAAGAAAAATGTCTCAGAAGTCTCTCACCTTGTCCATTTTCAGCCTAATCAGTACAGCATGTCAAGGGGGCTATGTTCAGAGCCCCAGCCCAGCTCTCAAAGAACCACTCTAAATAGTGAGGTGGGTGGTGGGAAAGGTCAACATGTCTCCAAAGAAGATACACAAATGACCAAAAAACACAGGAAAATGGGTTAAACCTCATTAGTCATTAAGAAAATATAAATAAAACCACAATGAGATACTACTTCATACCTACAAGAGTGCTTATAATCAAAGAATGAAAAATATTAAGTGTAGCAAAGATGTGGAGAAACACAAACACTTGTACATTGCTGGTGCAAATATAAAATAGTGTTACCCCTGTGATAAACAGTTTAGTGGTTCCTCAAAAGCTTAAATATAAGATTACCACATGACATAGAAATTTCACTTCTAGGTGTATATTCAAGGGAAATAAAAACATAACACATCCACACAGAAGTTTGTGCACAAATATTTATGGCAGCATTAGTCATAATAGCCAAAAGGTGGAAATAACCCAAATGTCTATCAACAGATAAATGGAGAAATTGAGCTATATGAGTATACATGCAATGGAATATTATTTGGCCATAAAAAAGAAAAATGCTGATACATGCTACAACTTGGATGAACCTCAAAATCATTTTTCTAAGTGAAAGAAGCCAGACACAATGGGTCATATATTGTATGATTCCTTTTTTATGAAATATCCAGAATATGCAAATCCATAGGGACAGAAAGATTAGTGGTTGCCAGGGGCCAGAGAGGAGAGTGGGTGGGTGAGTGACAATAGAAAGCAACTAAGTGCCCATTAAGTTGACCCACAACTTAATGAGTCCACAACTTAATGGATATGAAGAAAATATTCTTATACAGTCATGAAAATCTTTGAAACTAGAGAGAGGTGGTGGTTGCATGAACTCAAATGCACTAAGTGTGCACTTTAACATCGTTCATTTTGTTCTATGTGAATGTCACCTTAATTCTTAATAAAGGTCATAACATACTCATCTATTTAACATAATCCCCTTTTAATTTTAAAAATGCTGATATACATGAGAGTAAAATATGTTAGCTCAAGACATTAGAGATGATTACCAATGAGTAATCAAAAATCAGTCATTTTAATTGGTTTCTTTTTTATTGAGTTGTTTCAAAATTTTTCCAATAATTTTAGAAATTAATTTCATGTTACTTTTTAAATTAGTAGTAAAGAGAAACTAAGGTGGTATTGAATAACAAATTTTTAAGGGCATGAGGCAAATGCTTACATCCCAGGGTTAAGTAAGGATTTAAAAAATTGCTTTGTATATATAAGACGATCTCAAGTATTTAAAATGCACTTCTTATGGTAACCATCCATGGGAGACAGGCAAATGCGTGATATTTTTCCTTTCTACTTTCCAAATTTTCTTAATGAGCATACATATGAATATATTACCACTGCAATCAAAGAGGTATTTTTATTTTCTAAATGTATACTATTAGGTAAACTAAGTTTTAAAAAGTAGAGGTGTGAAAAGGAGAACATTTACACTGAAATTACATATTTTGATACATATCCTTCCTCATGTAAAATTATAAAGTACAGAAAATATAGAGATGGAAATATAAATGACCAGAATCTAACCGCTCAGAGATAATTAGTTATTCTATGAACACAACTGGGCTTGGGCTGTTTAGAAACAGTGGTCCATTATAGTACACTGAGGTCATCAGCATAATTTGTTTGACAAGTATGACCCTATTAGGGCCAAGCCTGCGACCTCAGAAGTCTAGTTCTCTGGACAGAGGGAAGAGAATACTAATAGGACAATTACTGGTCTTTGGTTGCCCAGCACGCTTTCCCACTTAACATGGTATCGGCAATTTAGTGATCTGAACTTCCTTTGGGGAACCAGCCTTTTCCCAGTCTTGGTCTGTGTGGTTAGGGTGAGACCATCCCCAGCCTACCCAAAGTAGGAAGGACCTAGGCTTAAGTCAATCAGTGGATTCAACTTCTGGGCCATAGTGATTCATTCCTTTAGGTCAATACCTGTCAGGTGCAGCACCACTGTTACAGATATTGACAAGAGATGGACCCCATCACCCTGAGCACTTGCAAATTAACAGGTGATGTTACAAATCCCTAGGAAGTAAGCTGTGAGGATGAATGGGTTGCTGTATTGATTTAGTAGATGATGGTCACAGTCTCTTACTGTCTTGTGCACCCCTCCACCGTGGCCCTTCCTATATGGTACTGTGGTCACAGATGTTTCTGGTCCCCTCTCTAAGGGAAGGAGACACATCTTCAATATGTTTGGTTGTAGCACAGAGTAGGGCCTAAACACACATCTGTAAAATGAAATTATCTTGATGGGCTTGATAGCATGAAAATAAGGCATTGGTGGTTCTATCACTGCGGACTCAGGTTTTTGGCTTCAGTACCTCTGCTGGTTGATACCACATCCTACAATCCCCAGACTGCACCCTTGGTTTTCTGCTCTGGTTGGAACAAGTTGTCTGCTCTGAGTCTTCAGCTGTGGGTACTGATGTGGTCACTGCCTAGTTCTCACAGAACTACCCAGAGAACGTCATCAGGCAGGAGGTGTGGGCAAGCTTTCATAGAAAGCTTTCTAGAATGAAGCATTACAACACCAGAAGGGAACTCAAGGTCACTGAAGCCACCTGCACCTCTTTCTTCCCTGGGGGATAAAAGAGACCACAGAGGAACACCAGCAGGTTCAGCCAGGGCAGCCTTCCTGGGAAGATGTGGCCACTCCTGCTCCCACTTCTACTGGCCTCTTTATTGTCCCCTGGGGCAGAGGCAGGTGAGTGACAATCCCCACCCTCAAAGGCCTGACCCCATCCCACATAAGGTACAGACCTCCTGCCCATTCTGCACTTCCCTGATCCATCTATCCACCAGGGATGTTCTGAACCCCGGGTCCTGTCCCAGCTCAGACCCCCAAGCATGATGCTGGATAAGCTACCAGCATAAATGGCAGGGCAGAAGGCTGTTCTCAGAAAAATCCAATAGGTACTTCCCCTTCCCCAGGCCTTGCCTTCACCGCCCGAAAAGAGGGACTTCCCTAGACATGCACAGGAGGGTGGCAAACTGGAGAGGGCAGAGTGGTCCTGGCTTCTGTGTCCAGGATGAAACAGGAGCTCTCCTCAGTGTCTGCTTAGAAGACAAGCCCAGACATCACTGTCCCCAGAGGACTGCTGCTGCCTTTGTTCAGACCCAAGGCCCCTCAGTTCCCTTCTCCTCTTCCGCTTTTCTTCCCAGGCCTTCAGTGGCTCCCTTGTTTCAAGTCTGACCTACTGTGTTGGGCACCTCCAAACGTCTCTGCTTTCCGGAATCCCACAGCACTGTCCCTACCAACCCTCCCCCAGGTGTCCCTTGGGGGCCATTCCTTCATGCAGCCAATAGACACTTATGGGCACCCACTATGTGTCAGGCCCTGCAACACCTAGATCCCCAAACTTAGTCCTGGCCACTAGAAAGCAGAACTGACCTGGACTTCAGAGGACACTGGGGCTTCAGAAACTCATTTGAAATAAAGCAAAGTCAGAAGAGGAATTTTCAGGACCCTCTGGAACTTTGCTGCCCCTATAACAGGTGTGCTTACCTCCACCTATGCGTGCAGGCAACCCCACAGGCAGGCCCACTTGCTGCTCTTTCCTTTCCCACAGGAGAAAGTTGAAGACCCTCCCCAACCCCTCCCAACACCAGGCCACTCCAGGCTCCCAAGTGCCCCAGAGTTCTGATCACCAAGCCAATGCCTGCCTGGTGGACTCAGTGGGCACACACAAGCAGAATATGCTTTTTCTTCAGGAAAGATCATCGGGGGACACGAGGCCAAGCCCCACTCCCGCCCCTACATGGCCTACATTGAGTTTCTGGATAAGCGGATTAATAGGTGCGGCGGTGTCCTCGTCAGACGGAACTTTGTCCTGACGGCTGCTCACTGTAATGGAAGGTGAGGGGCAGCATCCATGTTACATCTCCTGGCACACCTATAGGGACCCTGTTCTTTCCCCCAGGACATAGCCCAGGGGATCTCCCCAGGCTCCTGGTAATTCGAGCCCCCAGGAGCTCATCAGAGGAACCACCTGAATGTGACTGGGGTGATGAAAAGCTCAGAAATAGGACAGATGAGCTCTGGGCTCAGAGGGTCAGAGATGAGAGCAGGTGGCACACTCGGGAAGAGAGGGACCCCACTGCCCAAATGAAGCAATGACGGAGGATGACAGCATGTATTAGAGTCAAACGCAAACTCAAGTAACTTCATGACGTTGCCTGAGGCAGGAGAGGGCTCCCAGCAGCCATACCCCCGGTGTCCCTGAGAAGCAGAGGGCACAGAGTCACTCAGTCCCCAGCCCTCCTGTGGCCTTGATTTCTCCGAGCTGCAGTCCTGCCCTGCCCCAGCTGTCACCTGCCCATCGCAGCTCTGAGCTGTATTTCCTGTGACACCACATCCCCCACATCCCCACTCTGTTCTCTGTGTAGCTTAATTCAAGTCACTCTGGGGGCCCACAACATCAGAAAGAAGGAGAAGACCCAGCAGGACTTCAAGGTGAAAAAACACTTCCCCCACCCAGACTACAATCCCAGGAACATCTCCAATGACATCATGTTACTGCAGGTAAGGAAGCTTCTGCTGCTCTCGCTCTCCTGGCTTCTCTTTGTTCTGTGTCCTCTCACTGTGACCTATTCCTTCTTTCTTTCCATGCTGGCCAGCAAGGCCCCATGAGAAAGGGAAGACAATACAGCCCCATCACAGTGTCCAGGCCCAGAGGACACTGGCTGAGCTGGGCTCTCTTGTCCCTTCCCACCAGCTGGAGAGAAACAGCAAGCTGAGTAAAGCCGTGAAGCCCCTCCGCCTGCCCAGGGGCAAGGACTGGGTGAGGCCAGGACAGAAGTGCGTTGTGGCCGGCTGGGGACAGGATGAGATGGGCACAGACACAGATACGCTGCGGGAGGTGGAGCTGACTGTGCAAGAGGACTGGGAGTGCCAATGCCACTTACCAAATTATTATGACCGTGCCACCCAACTGTGTGTGGGGAACCCAGTGGAAAAGAAGGCTTCCTTCAAGGTGAGACAGAGCTTGGGAGCATGGCTCTGGGAACAAGCATGTTTGGGGAAAGTCTGGGACCTGGAGACCCAAGCAATGGAGACTCCTTCACCCTCTGGGCTATGAACTTTCTCCCTGGGAATAAAACAGGGAGCAGCCAGAGCTTGGGGGTAATAGGGCCTCTGAGAACCAACTAAGGTCCTATGGACAATCTAAACGCAGTGCTCCCCCAGAAGGATAAGTTTGCAGCACTCTAGCCAACAGTGGGCACAGTGGTGAGAAAACTGTGCTCCCTGAGTGTACAGTACTTAAACCATGTGGCTCCTCGGAGCTGCCACCCACCTTGGTTACCGGGCCCATCCCCAATGCTAAGTGTCACCCCACCCACCGGCTTGCATCCTTACACAGTAGACTGGAGCCACAGTCCCACAGCACCTTTGTAGGGAGAGAATCTGGAACCCGGGGGGAAAGAGGGAGCTGCCACCTGGGGTGAAGTGAAGCCATGACAGTGTCCAAAATGAGGGGCCCACAGGGTCCTGCGCCCTCTGACCTCCCACATGTAGGCCATGCCAGGCTCCTTCTCTGAGAGGGGACTTAAGGAGGCAGGGAGGGCAGGACCAGTAGGGGAGCTGGCTCAATCCTTCCCGTCTCTGTCTGCAGGGGGACTCCGGGGGCCCTCTCATGTGTCACAATGAGATCCAGGGCATTGTCTCCTATGGACGAAATGATGGGACATCTCCACGGGCCTTCACCAAAGTCTCAAGATTCCTGCCCTGGATAAAGAAAACCATGAAAAGCCTGTAACGGCAGGACCCAGACTATCTTCTCGAGCTCATTCAGAATCACACTAAGGGGGTGGGAGAGGACAGGGCGTGCCAGCACCCAAATAAATGTCTCTGTGCTGAGTGGGAAGAGCTGGTTTCTTGTTTCTTCACTGACCCTCATTCACAGGCACCAGCTCCATGTGTGGAAAACCAAGGGATCATATCTGCTGTTTTCTGCTTCCTCCTCCTCTCCATCCTCCCACCACCTCCCCCAAACCCCCTGCAAAGATGTTGCCCAGCCTCATCCTACCCACATCTGTACCCCCAGGGCTGCATTCTCCCAGGTCTCAATGTCAGCACCATCAGAAGAAGACATGAGTCTCCCAGGCCCTGGGGCTCAGCGGGAACTTGGTACCTCTCTCCCCTGTGTTCTATGGCAGGCAGGAGGGCACACTCCCATGTGTGCTGACACCAAGCAGGCCCAGCCTGGGGCTGCAGCGCAAGAGCACAGCGCAAGAGCACACTGTGGAGGGAGGGGCTTCCAGAGCAGGACACTTCTCTCCACAGCCAGGGAGGCTGGCAGCTCTGCAGGGGGTGGGGGGTCCTAAGAAGCTCTTTCTGCTCCCCCAGGCTGAGTCTCTTTTCCTGCCCATCTCTGTCCCCCTCTGAGCTCAGGGCCCAGCGTGGCCTCCAGTCTCCTAGCTATTTCTTCTCCATTCTGCTTACTGGTGGGAAGTCTCAGAGTCTACCCACTTCTGTCCACCTCAAGACCACACTGATCTGATCTGTCCTCTTCCTCATGTCTCCCACCAAGTGCACTCAGAGTTCTGTGTGGTTCCAGCAATGACTCCCCACGGAGATGTCATCCTATCCTGTGCCCTGGCTGAGGGCTCTCAGAGATGCCAGTGCTATCAGAGGGGCCAGGCCTGTGCTGGCACCAGGGAGGACCCCTTGGGGACAGGGCTAGCAGGGTATCTGTCCAAACCTCTTGGTCCCATCTGTCACCTGGACAGGACCAGCTCAACTCTTCACATCCAGCCCAGTGTCCCTACATGTGTCAGACCCTACTGGCCTACTGGTTTCTCAGGAGCCTCTGGCCTTTCAGCCTGTTCCTCTGATTCCCTGCTGGCCTCAAGTCTAAGACTCCCTGCTGGTCACTTTGGGCTACATCAGCGTTTTGAGTGACAAAGGGCTCCTCTCTGCAGTAGGACTGGGAAGCAAGATTTTATTTTCTATCAATCAATAAACAAATGCTAGCTGAGCACCTACTAAATGCCAGGCATTGGGGATATACAGTGAACATAAAGGTCTGTCACCCAAACCCAAGTGACACTGACAGTGTTGACTTTATCCAAGTCGTCTAACTCCTTCTCCCTCATCACATGAGTTCGCATGGTAAGTAGGCTGACCATATTTCCTTGACACAAAATTAGGATATTGAGATGACCAAAATGGGACAGTGTTATGTCATATTCCATATTCATCAAAAGGTACAATGATAACAAAAGTTATATTAGATGAACATATTGAGCTAATAATTATTCTTCATTGACAGAACTCATACAAAATTTAAGTAAACATACAGAGGGACTGTATTTCGCCACAATTGTACTATGAAAATTTCTCTGACAAAGTAATCTTATGCAGCAAATTCCTATCTTTCAACACGTGATCACAAAACAACTCACACTTAATGACACAATTTTGTTTTACAACTACAGCCCTCATTGTCTCAACACTTAATCTAGATGTTTAAGAGACCCAATAAAAGAACCTGACCTCACTGCTAAAGAACATGGAAAAGGGCGCAAATGAACTAACTTATTGCTTATAAAACACAATAAAATATATTATTTATTAGTGATAAATAATATATATATATCAATAAAAATACTTATAAAATATCACATAAGCAGAAAAACAAACCTGTATGGCATACCACATGAACACTCTACTGCAGGACTGCAGTGGCCAGGCTGCAAAAATTCATAAACATACACCAAAAAGAAAAAAAAAAAGAGCTCCTTGAGTGTTATCACCAGCCAGTACATGCTAATATCCCACCAGAGAGTTCCACTTTATTGAAAAAAATGACAAATAGCCTATTGAACTGAAATATGAGTCTGAAAACCCAGAATCAAACTGAATGTAGGGCAGAAAGAATCTCTATGGACAGAATGACGGTGGAAACAACAGTAAGACTCAGTCACACCATCCCACACTACTAACCTGATGGAAGCAAACAATCAGGTGAACCCGGTCAGTAATTCATGTGCATCAAGACCCTTCTGGCTCGTACATGCTGAGGGGGGATTAGCAACCACCTCTTGAATTCCCAGCTGCTACAGACTGGCAACAGAATGACGTCTGATTGTCACTAGCTCAAGAAACCTGACCCTGACTGGATAAAGTAAATAGAACTTCCTCTTTCATCACACAACTGGCTTTACTGCACACATTGATTAGCACAGAGGTTTATGATAAATTAAAAACCCATGTGCAGATTCTGACAAAAATTGAAAACACAAAAAAAATGATATTTATATTAAATGACAGAAGTGTCAGAAAATATGGAAAACATGGCACTGTCCCATTTAAAAGGGTACCTATGATCAGCCTAGCGCATGGCCAAGATCTATGTGGGAAGTCCACAGGAATAAATCATTTGTGTTTTATTTTTTTCCTGGTTACAATTCATATGAATTTTATCACATGGGACTCTAGAACAGCAGTGCATGGGATTTGGAAATGACTTCAGTCTTTGAGTTTTTAGATGAAATGTTAACAAACTGTTCACTGGAGCTTCCTCTTCACCTAGGGGAGAGGGCAGAAGGCAGGGAAAGCAGCCTTTTTCACTTGCTTGAACACCAGGTGTGAATGTCATAGCATAAGTTCAAATTTATAAAAATCATATTACATAGGTGCTAGAAGGAAATGGGAGTCTGACTTTAAAGCCCCATTCAATTGGACGGACCAGAAACATGATTCTTGTCATTATTGAAAGCTCCATCCTGAGCCGAATCAAGCAAGGATCATGGAGGCTCACATGGTTTGGAAAACTGAGAAACACCACTACTCTTTAAGCCTTCATGGTAAGTGCTGCGTCCATGGTTTCCAAGACTACCTGACTTCTCAGTGTGACAAAGTTCTTGGCTTGGAAACCACACAGAGAGAATGTGGTATATTTGCTGAGCAAGGCTCTTCCTGCTCTGGGCTCCTCTCACCAGACCCTCCCAGCAGCCATCCCTCCAGGTCTTACCACTACTCTGGGGCACTGCCTGGGAGCTGAGCATAAGCTCCAGCTCTGAGTAATGCCCTCCTGCACCAATACACACAGCACTACGCTCTGTATGTGACGTGGGGTAAATTCTCTGGGACCGCATAACCCTTAAAGGCGCCCATGGCCATTCTCGTCTTGCTGCACACAACACCAACACAATCTCTGAATGACCTTGGGCACTTTTACAGGGCAGGAACAGTCTTGTCACACAGTTACTGATTTGAACTTTAAAAAATAAATCATAGCTTCTAAGCCTTACTAAGAACCTGTCTCCTTCATTGAAAAAGACACAAAGGAAAACATAGAAAGCAAAACAACCAGAGTATTTGAGAAGATAGTCAAGGCAAATACTGCTTTAGGAACAATATTGACTTTGAGGAAATGATTCTGTGGTTTAAAACAAGTCTAAGGACCATGTTGTGGAACATCCTCTTTTGAGAAATAACACAGAGATAAAGTCCCAGGGGTCATGGTGACCGACTAGGGGTACCAGAGTTAGGACAGAGCCTGAACTGAGCCCAGGCCCCTGACAGCCAGCCCACCAAGACATCTTCTGTGTGTTCTAACACCCGCCCTGCATGACTTCTGGCATTCCTGAACAAAAAAGATCAGCTTCTGCTCAGACACCTCCCTGGAGAGAAAGCCCCTGGGCTCCTGGGGCAGCCATTCTCTGACAAATATTCAGACACTTTTCATGACCAGCTGAGTCCACTCCTGACACATTAGATGGAGGCGGGTAAGCACCTTAAACATGCTGATTCCTTCCCATCTGCTTCGTCTGTGGAAGTCTCCCTCCACCCCCCACCTGGAGGAAACAATCCTTCTCTTCCTTAAAATTATTTGTAATGAACATTTAAACATATAACAAAAGAAGCTATCCCTGAACTGCCTGTACTCACCAAGACCCACTCCCACCCCTTCTTCCCTCCAGACCCACCAGACGAGTCAGGTCTCAGCATGGCTGTGAGAGAACTGCACAGCCAGTGCTCCGAGTGGGGGAAATAGGCCCAAAGGAATGCAACATCTTGCTAAGCTGTTCCAGAAACACGGACAGGGATGGCTCTGCCTTCCCACCCACCACCACACTTCGGCCAGACTTCCACTCTCTGAGGACTTACACACTTACAGGTCCATTTCCTGTCTTGGTATCTCACACACCACGGCACTTGAACAACACATTCTACCATGAAAGGACTACAGCAAGGGGTTCTGTCTTGTCATAGGCCTATTGCTAGACCCCATTTCTCATCCACCGATTCAGGAAGCTCAGTAAACCTCGGGAAGGACAGAGAAAGCCACATCTGTGCACATAATAATCAAATTGCTGAAGGTCAAGGTAAAAGGACAAAGTTGAAAGTAGGCAGAGGGGAAAATAAGATGAATTACTACAGGGGAAGCAGCAGTAAGAATAACAATGATCTCAGAAATAATAAAAGTCAGAGACAGTGAAATCACATTTTCCAAAAGTTGAAAAATAAGAAATAGGCAATCTATTTCTGGAATTCTATATTCACTGAAAATATTACTCAAAAATGAATGTGTAAATAGTGACATGTTCAGAAAAGCAAGGGTAAGAGACGTTGTTGCCATCACACCTGCACTGAAACAAATACTAAAAAAAGTTCGTCAAGCTGAAAGTAAATGATCCCCATTGTAAGCGGGAAGGGGAAAGGAGATATTAAAGTTCAAAATGTGGCTAACTGTGAAAAGTAGGCTGGAGGATACGTGCAAAAGCATCATTACAAGGTTCTCACGTGAAGCGGTATAACATGGATGCCAAGTACACAGGGATATGTGGAGGAGGCATATTATAATCATAAAATAACCACGAAAGTAATATATAGAGCTACTCTATATATTGCTACAGGCCAGTAAGAAGGACAAAATGAGCTTCCTCGAAAAAAGAGAGGGAAAAACAAACAAACAAAAAAGAATAAATCACACTAATAGAAATCACATTGCGATACAATCTTCTACCCAATCCCATCGGTACCTGCATTCATGTAAACAAATGAATCACTCTGGGTAAAAGGCAGAGGTTGTCAGTGTGAATGAAAAATGAAGGCTCCAGTGTGTGCTGTCTACAAGGGACACACCTTACCTATGAACACAGGGATAGGATGAGAGTAAAACTGTAGAAAAACAAAAGACATGCGTCCTGCCACACCAATCCAAAGGCAACCACCTGGCCCGAGCAGCGTGCGGTTTCACTTCGGAAATTTTGGGCACCT
>PVJL010002329.1:0-204348 GCA_004026885.1 Lyroderma lyra
GGAAAAAGTCTAAGTGTCCATCAACAGACGAATGGAACAAATATGGTATACACATACAGTAAAATATTATTCAGCCACGAAAGGGAATGGAATTCTGACATGCTACAATGTGTATGAACCATGAAAACATTATGCGAAGTGAAATATACCAGCCACAAAAGGACAGATACGGTAAAATTCCACGTGTAAGAAGTATCTAAACTAGGCAAATTCATAGAGGTAGAAAGTAGAGGAGGGGTAACCAAAGACTAGGGTCCGGGGGAATGAGGAATCACTGCCGAATGGATACAGAACTTCTGTACAGGGTGATGAAAATTTTTTGAAAATAGTGATGGTGGTTGTACAACACTGTGAATGTAATTAATGTCACCGAATTAAACGAGTGTACTTAACAATGGTGAAAATGGCAAATTTTATGATACATAAAATTTTACCAGAATTAAAAAAAAAAAAAAAAAAAGCATGGGCTCTGAGGACAGCTATGGGTTTGATCCCTAGCTCTACTGTTCCCAGGCTGTGTGGAGACCGTCAGAGCAGCACAGAGGTCCACACACCAGCCCCAGGCTTCGTTGAAGCTCCCCTCCCCCGATCTCCTTATCTCTTGTCTTGATGTACTGTACACATTGCTTTAAGATTCCTCATGTTTCGGGAGCTCCCTGGTGGTGTAGTGGCTTAAGGCTTCGGCGCTGGCGCTGTCAGTGCTGCGGCCTGGGTTCGATTCCCAGTCAGGGAGCTACCCACATACAAGGAAAAAAAAAAATTCCTCATTTTTGAGGGGACTTTTGTGATAACTTGAGAATTACACTTGTTTGAATTAGAAAAACAAAAAAAATTCCTCAAACCTTTTTTAGCACCAGATGGAGGCACAGACAAGTCAGTAATATCCTGTACACGCTCTGGGTGTCCTCTGCTTGCCTATATGCAGAGCGCAGGGAGTGAACCCACCAAAGGTTCTTAGTTCTTTCCCGTTTGAGCTGCTCTGCTTCCTCACCACACTGTAACAAGCTGGCACCTAGAAGCAGGCTCGTGCACACAGACTTGCATTTCTGAAATCAGAAGGCTTTGACGTAGAGCACGTCAAAGTTATACTCACTAAGATGTTTAGTGGAATACTGACTATAACACCAAAAGGCTGGAAATGGTCTAAATGTACAACACAAGGAAGTAGTTGCAGAAATGATGGTAGTTGTACTCAATAGAATATTCTGCAGCTAAAAATGCATGTGATGCAATGTTAAATGGAGGTGAAACAAACTATGAACTTAGATTTGATAGCAGCGATGTAAATATTTTGCATAATGAAAAATAATTAAAGATAATATACAAAAGGTAGTTTTGTTAGTTCAGTGGGATTATGGTGATGTTTTAAATTTTCTACTTTCTAAACATTTTTCTATTGCCTGTTACACTAAAGACACATATAAATACAGTTGTTGTTTTTAAAACCATGAGATCAATGGTGTTACTCAACCAGGAGACAGATATACATGGTGTTTTTCCGACCTGCTCCAACACAGCCTGTCCACTGATGCTTGAAAGCCAGGCTTTCCATCTGCCTTTATCTTAACTTCTCTGTCTCCAAGGGGTTTTAGGTGGATGACTATGACTCAGCAGAATCATATGCAAAATCAGGGGCTGTAAGGGGGCTGATGCCAGCATGCCCACAGCTGAATCGGGAAGCTGGGACTCTTGGGATGGAGGAAGCGAGCAGGACAGGAGGAGTTGGCTGCTGCCTGCACAGAGATCGTGTCTGTCTGTCTGCAGCCCCCACCCCAGCAGGCACTCCTTGTGGGCAGGGGTTGTAGGCTGTTCATCCTGGGGGAGCCCAGCCAGCAAGCTGGCCCAGACAGAGCCAGACAATTTTGGTGAGTAAACAACTCTCACGGTGCTCCATCTCCAGGGGCCTTCCCACAGACACTGTCACAGGAAAGGACGCATCTTAAAGCACAGCACCCACCAGCTTTGCTTGCTGATCTAACATGAATCAAGGACCTGCCGTGGACAGGTACCTTCACGTGCACTGTCTTAACAGGACTCCATGGAGCATGAGCTATGAAATAACAAACTCTGAAGAGGAAAAGGGATGAAATCAAAAGACAGAAGTCGATTTTTTAAAGTTCTTTAAAACTGAGGCTTCTTTTTAAAGAGAGGGTGGTGGGTTAGTCTTTTTCAGATTTCACGATGATATAATGTTAAACAAAGAAGAAAAACTAGTATTTAAAAACTCATTCATTCTCCAGAGGTGGGAGGAAGGGGAACATTCAAGAACGGCACTGCTATACACACCCTCCAAAAGTTGCAATCTTGTACCAAACAGAGAAAGGATCCTTGGCCTAGCAATTAAAATCATTTGTCTTTTCTCCCCTTCGTGCCAGAAAGGACCCCAGCCCTAACTAGTTAATCCCTAACACACTGCTACTTCCAGAGTTGCCTGGCAACTGCTAGGAGGCGTGTCAGAGAGCAGGAAAGGCCTAAATAAATGAGCTGGAGCCCGGCTGTGCCTGACGTGGATAAAGGGGGCTTTTCCGAATGGAGCTGCCTGGCTGCTTGTGGTTCTGTCATTTAAGTGGAGAACAAGTTGGCTTGGCTGATATTGTTAAATATTTGGGGCTTTGCACCTGATATTCTCCAGGTGACTGAAAAATGGGTCACATGCCCTTGTGATTTGCAGACACTCTCCATTCTACCAGGCAGCAGCTACCTCCAAAGCCTAAAGACAGGACAGGGTGCACACATGAACAGGGACCAAGGGCCAGCCTCCAGGTTCACACCCTTCACTGTCCCTTTATTTCTTTCACCCACGCTTCCATCCCAAATACACTCATTGATGCCTATGCTAAGCCATGACCCAGGCCAGTGCAGGGGATGCGGGGAGGGAGTCATTAAGGTGGAGCGTGTGGAAACCAGAACAAAGACAAGAGGGTGTGGTGGAAGGAACCTGGGTTTGGGAGTCAGGCCGACTTGAGTTGGCCTCCTGGCTCTACCACTTGGCCAGGAAGTCAGCGCAACATGAGCCTCCATCTCCTACCTGTAAAACGCAGGGTAGTGGGCAGTTGTGGGCAATTACTGAGGTCACAGGTGAAGCCACTGAGAGCTAAGCTGAGCTCCGACCATGGGGGGAGGTCCCTGAGCAGGTGGGAGATGTGGCTGTAGCTGGACACCTTCACTTTCTGACCCTCAGGAGCACCCTTTGAAATCACTCACCCAGCCCTGAAGAGACACCACCAGTGAACCGTGATGGGTGCGCCCGCCCTGGGACAAGCACATGGTCCTCCAGAGGAAGGCGTGGATGGAAGGGAGCTGCCTGGCTCCTGGCATGTGGCCGGGCTGCAACAAGGGGGCCGCCTTCCTCTTCCCTTCTGGGCCGGGGAAGGAGAACGCAGCTTGAGACTGCCAGCCTCCTCCAGTTGCAATATGAAGTTTCTCCAGTAGGAAATAAATTTTTTAAAAAAGGCCAAGGAGCTGAAATTCTCAAGTGTGCTCTAGGCTGGGGAGTAGGAGTCGCCCATCTCTGCCTCCCAGCCTGGGTGCGCCCCCCCGCCCGTCCCCCCGCCCCATTGCGGAGTCCGGTGGGTGCTGCAGGGCTCAGTGGGGGCCAGCCCCAAGCTGCTGCAGGAGCAGAGGGGCAAGGAGCACTGAGTGGCTATCATGGCCCGTGCCTTAGGAAACCACAGCTCTGTGACTGCAGCGACCCGAGTCTCTGGACTGCACTCATGGGCCCGGGGTGAAGCCACCCCACCACACAGGTGTGGGGCCCCACACAGCAGTGAGGGCGATGAGCAGAGGGGCTCCCCTCGCCTACCCCAGGGACTGCTGGCCCCACCGCAGGCTGCTGCTTGGACCCTGCCATAATCTGCCTCAGAGGCCACCCCTTCTGGCCACCATCTTGTATATCGAAGACCTTCAACGTACTCGAATCCTTTGACCCAGTCAACCCATAGCAGGGATTCTGCCTAAGAAAGTAATTCAGGCTACACATGAAAATTTCTCTGAAGATGTTCACCACAGTGTGGTTTTAAATGGCGAAAGGTTACTGACCAATAAGAAGGACCCGCGTTGGGGTAACGTAGTGGGCCTTGGACCAATTTTAGATTTCGGGAGATTGATAAAAATCTCTGTGAGTGGGGCCCAGGACGCCCCTGTAAGAGTCCCACTGGGGGTTCTGGTCCGAAGCCAGGGCTGCGAACCGCTGGAGTCACCTGATGGGAGACGTGCAGCCATTATAAATGATGGTTAAGAATAGTTTTTATGATGCGAATAAACGCTTACAACATACTAAAAAAGGCAAAACCAAATAACTGGGAACAGGACTGCTTTGCCAGTAATATCTCAACTGTCTAAAAGTGAAAAAAAAAAAAAAACAACCAAAAAACAAACAAACAAACAAACAAACACCAAAATGAAACCAAGACAACTCCAAAAACCCCAGAATCTGGGTAGAAACACGCTCACGTGTTATCTTAACTCGGCACGATAGGATTAGGGGTGCGTTCTCATTTCTAGATTGCTGTTACAGTAAACATTTCTTACCAAGAGCATGCGTTCTTTTTATAACCAGGGGGACAACTCAGGGCCCTGTCCCCTCAGCACAGCGCTGCCTGCCACCCCGAAGACTTGCCCAAGGGACCACTCCCCGCCCCACCCCCATGTGGCCAGTGCCCCCCGACCCGTCACCCTTTTCTTGGGCTCACGTGTGCTTTGCAGTCATTGCTTTAATGACTCCCCCAAACAATCTTGCGTGGGAAGCGCTGTTATCCGATTTTTTCAATGAGAAGTGGCTAGGGTTAAGTCTGTGCTTTAAAAACCACCTAGGTAACATGCTGAGGATGCTTAGTCAGAAAATCTCAGGCCCTCAGGCTGCTTCCCTCTTGGTCCTCCAGAAAAAACACCATTCTGGTACAGATGAATGTGACTGAAAGCATGACAAATCTGCCATATTCTGGTGGCCCTAAAGACACAAATTTCTTCACCTGGTAACAGCTCTGAAACCTGGATGCGCCTTACAGCCGGCAGCACCCTTCAATTATAATTGGCAGCCATCTTTCTCGCTTTTTTAATGGTACAGAAAATAACTGTACATCTATGATTGAACAAGAGCTTAGACTCCATGAAATGTACCATGTTTACAACCAAACCCATCATCCTAGTCTCAAAATACTACTTTTAATGGCCATATAATATTCTACCATTGCTCATTATAGAAATTTAGTCAGTTCCATGTTTTTATATATATATAAACTGCTACTGAGAACACCTTTGGATTAAGCTTTCCTTTTTTCTACTATGGGCATCCTCGTCCTCTTCCAGTACAAGTCTTGGGAGACATTTTGACATTTCTTGTCCCTTGTCTCTATTTTCTACCTGTCCCTGTACTCAGCAAGTCATTGCTGCTTCATGGAACCTTTTCCCGGTGTAACCACTAGAGGGCTCCCGTCTGCGCTCCCCTAACAGCTCTCTGGCCACTGCGCTGCGTGTCCAGCTTCCCTCTCCGACCATCACAACATTACCGTTCAAACAGGACTTCAGTCACATTACATCTCCGCTCAAAAACTCACACTCCCTGCAGGGTGAAGTCCGCACTCCCAGCCGAGCATCCAACTCTGGCTCCAGTCTCTCCTGCAGCCAACATCTTCCCACCAAATGCACGACTGCAGACGGAGCGGCCGCGAGGAGCCCTGCCTCTGAGCCTTGCTCACTCGGTTAGCTCTGCGGCCACCACAGGAAGCGGTGCTGTCTTTCCCGAAAACTTTTACCCACCAGGCCCAGGCCAAGTTTCACTCTTCCTATGAAATGTTATGGCTCATTAAATGCTGATAACCACCTGGAGATGTAGATGGGGATTCTTATCCTCATTTCACAAGTGAAAAAACTCAAGTTTACAGAGATTAAGTGGCTTGCTCAAGGTCAGAGAGCTTAAAAGTAACAAGGACAGGTTTAAACTCCAGGGCTTCCACCCCTAAGTCCAATGCCTTTCAGGGCCAAATGCAAGTACAGCCATAAACTTTTCTGAAGGAGCAACTTGTGCCCCGATCATGTACCCAGCAACATGTACCAAGATTCAGCAGCCTCTGGATTCGAGGCCGACAGGTGACAACCGCGAGCTCACTGTGAAAGTGGATGTACTTCACGCCTGCCAGTTCTCAGCAACCCTGGAAAGAACCACCCAGCCATCCCATTCTTATTTTGGAGATGGAAAGACCACTTAATTCCCTGAATTACACCCCTCTCAAAACAACACCAAACACGATACTTTGGCTGGGCCCAAGGTCAGGACAAAGAATTAGAGCAACCTCACGCAGAGACAGGCAGGATATGAGGAACTTGCTCTAAACGGAGGGCTTCAGAGGACCCGAGAGGGGAGAATTTCTCAGGAAGCCCTTCTATGTGCTGCCTGGAGCAGAGGGAACCCAGAATGTCAGGCTGGACGGACGACAAGTGGCACTAGGCTGCTCCCTGGGCACCCACTGCCCCAGCCACTTCGCAGAGAGCATGCCCTGAGTTAAGGGAAAACAAGGTGTTTGCTATCATTACCCCATGTTTCACTTAGACACAAGATGGTGTCATAGCAGTTAAAAAAAAAAAAAAATCCTTACACTAGAGGCAGTGCAACCTACGCTGGTCCCTCACACCCAATCCAACCAGGCCTGCTCAGGATGAAGGAGCTCTGTGCTTCTGCGAGAAGAGGGCACCAACAGGTGCCCTCCAGTGTTCTCTCCCACACAGAGTAACCCAGGTCCCTGGGCCGATTTCACCATTCTCCTCGACCAAGTGGCCAAGAGTAGGCTGAGGAGAGGGGTATCAGATGTGAACTTCTTACTGAAGCTGGACTCTCACTGCTTTTAGGGTTGACCTGATGTCGTCAGTCCTAACAATGACTAGAATACGAATGAGGCCGGGGGGGGGGGGGGGCAGGCTCAGACAGGCTGAAGGGCCACGAGCTGGACAGCATCATTCTCCAGTCCTCAGCGTAGTTTGCATTCAGTCGTTTACACTGAGATCACTTTGGGAGCCTCTAAGAAGTGAGTCCCCAGGCTGATTTACCTTTTCAAGTGTGGGGAAGAGGCACAGTGGGAAATCGTGGGCCCTGGCACCATGGGGCCCCTCCAGGGCTTAGCAAGTCATGCCCCTTCTCTGAGCCTCAGCCTCTGCATTTGTAAGGTGGAGATGATCACCACTACCTCAGTGAGGGCAGATGTGTGTGAGGGGCTGGGCACCGTCTTGACACACAGCCAGTGCTACTTACTGTCCATGGAGGAGAGGGGACTTAACCCTCAGGAGCAGTCAGTGCTTCACACGTGGCAGCATGGCCTCCCTGTGCTAAGAGCGAGGGCACAGGCAGGACACCACCCCTGGGTCCCCACCACACATACACGCAACCTTTTAGGTGAATTCAACAACCAGACCAGTGCGGGTTTCGCGTGGCCCGAGGTACACGGCTCAGCGCTGAGCAAGCCCGGGTTTGTAACATACAAGACGCTACTCACGGGCTCGATTTTCAGAGCGTTGCGGTAGCTGCCGAAGAACGCGGCCTGGGCCTTGAGGAAGGCTCTGGCCACACCGTCGCCAGTGGTGGTGGAGACCTTCTTCAGCCGGTTCTTCAGTGACGAGATCTGGAGATGGAGGAAAAGGAGACACAGGTTGAGGACAGGCTCGGAGGAGGATGGCTAAGAGCTCTAGAAAATCCCTGGCAGGGAGATCGATTTGATACCTCAGCTGCTGGGGGAGCAAAAATGCATTCAGTATTAGGGCAGGTTTTTGAAATTTAGATGAGTGTTGCTGCTATTAGAGCATATCGAATGAAAAACAAAACCAGAATCACCTTCTAAGCAGTTACCATGTGCCAGGTAAGTGCTTCACAGAAAATTTCCTATTTCATTCGTTCAACAATCCTGCAAGGAAGAGATTAATGTCTCCATCTTGTGAGGGTGAAACAAGTCTTAGAGAGGTCAGATTACAGGCCTAGAACAAATGTGGGAACTGGCCAAGCTGGAACACAAATCAAAGTCTTGTCATCTGACCCAAAACTAAAGGATTTTTAGTTCCAACCCCATTTCCTCTTCAAATTACTTAAAATAAATGACTTATTTATAATGCTTAATACATATTATTATAGATAATTAATAAATTCACATTATATACCACACACCTTGTATTCCAAAGGAATAGTAGCAGCTTAAAGACGAGCACTCACAGGTTAAGAGAAAACAGACAAGAAAGCCCTGGCAATGGGAAAAGAAGTACCAGGGTTAGATTTGGTACAGAAAGATAAGCCATGAAGTCTTATGCAGTGGCTAGAAATGAACCGTAACTTGACTTAGGAGCTTCCTAGTGGTCAAAGCAAAAAGGGATACATGAGTTGTGAGATTCCTTAGGTCCATACATTACAGACAAACCAGTTGAACAACCGAACACAGATTTTCCTGAAAGCAATCTTTCCTGTGAGCCCTCGATATCGGCATGACCACGACGTGAGAGCCGCTGCCCTCAACACCACAGACAACGTCAACCCTCCCAGTTTGTTCCCAACACGCCCTTCGTCCATCTCAGGATGCCACAATGCACAACTTCTGGGCCCACCATTCACACCAGGTTCCATGTGAAAGACCCCTGCAATTGTGGAATGCGGTGGCCTTGAGTCATTCATTTACTCAACAACCATTCATTACTTCCTGAGTGCCCAGGACTAAACTAGGTGATGAGGATCCAAAGGTGGACAAAACCTGATACAGGCACCGCCCTCATTACGCTTACCCTCCAGCACTGTGACACGGCTGCTGTGATGAGCCTGTGACACCGCTCACCGAGGTCATCAGGGAAGGCCTCCCGGAGGGAAACGGGCCTGGACTGAGATCTCAAGGATGAGGCGAGGGAGTCCCCTCGGCAAAGGGGGAAGGAACGGTGTGCCCACATTGGGAACAGCACCCGCAGAGACCCTGTGGGGAGGAGCTCAGGGAACGAGGAGGACTGTGGCCTCAGTGGAGAGAATGAGGGAAATAGGCCCTAAAATGAGGTGAGAGAGAAAAGGCCGGCGCTGGAAGAGCTTGTGAGGACATCAAGGACCTTCTTTTCCCTCTTGTTTTTGAGCAAGCAGATGACACATCAAGGGCACGTTTCAGGGGTCTGAGTGGCGTCCAGGACTATTGAATGGCTTGACATGATTTCAGGATAAAATTTAGAATCAAATAGAAAATTAGATTCAGGTGATGACCCATGCATCATCTACAAATTTTTCATATGAATGAGTGATGACCATTTTTTAGGCTCCACGGCTTTCCTGAGAACCCTAAAGCTGCTCGAGAACCCAGAAAATAGTAAGGGCCGCTGATCTGGGATGGGCTCCATGTACCTCGGAAATGCTCCATGAACACTTCCTCATGGTTAAGTTTCCGGCCTGGGATGTTTCAACAGCTTATTAAGAGATATTTTACATACCATAAAATCCATTCACTGAAAGTGTGTATAGTTCAGTGGTGTTTTAGTGACACGTTTGCACAACTACCACTGTTACCTAATTCCAGAACAAGTTCAGCACCCCGAAAGCAAGCTCATCTTAGTGGCAGTCACTTCTCATTCCCCACGAATCCTCCCCCCGCCTCCTGCTCCCTCACCCCCGACCCAGGCAACCATTAATCTACTTTCTCTGTCGATGGATTTACCTATTCTGGAAAGTTCACATCAGAGCAGTCATACCACACGGGGTCTTTCGGGACTGGCTTCTTTCCCTAAGCATCATCCTCACTCGGAACGGGGGCCATCGGTGCTCTGGCACTTAGCAACCCCTCCCTCTTTTCCACAGCAGCCCACTGCAGCCCACACCACAGGCACCGATCTAGCCGGCAGCTGCTGGGCAGCTGGGCTGTTTCCCCTTTTGGGCCATGATGAACCCTGCTGCTGCGAACGTTCACGTATAAGCTAGAAGGACACGTGGGGCGCAGTGCTTAGCACATGGCCATCGGTAAGTGTTGAATGGAATTGGTGCTGTTGTTTAAAGGGGTGTGCTACGTGCTCGGCCAGTCAACTGAGTGGAGGTAGGACCCACGCCCTGCTCGAGTAAGTCAGGAGTGATGGGAACATGCATTGAGGGGGTGGTCACCCCACCTCTGTTTGGAGGCAAGCCAAGGAAAACAACTCTCCCCTGGGAGCAGTTTGGATTCTCTCTCAACACCTGGGGGTAGGAACTTGGTCTGTGACGTCCCCTACTTTGGGATGCACGAGCCCCAGCACCACAACGGTGGGCACCCACAAGGAGAACGCAGGCCACCTGGCCGCCAGGCAGACTCTGCCATGGACTTCCAACCCGCAAGAGCGACGTGAAAAAGACACATGCTTCACCAAGACGGTGAAAATACTGCGCACTCTCCACCCTACAATTAATAAACGCTCTGTCCCTCCCAAGGACTCGAGTGACATTTCAGTCCTTTGAGATGGTGGAGCTGCTGCTGCTCTTCTGGCCCCTCAAAGGCCTTGGGCCACCTGTGCTGCAGATTACTTCTCACTTAACCTTCCCGGCCTTTCCCGTGCATTGGGGAGGTGTTTAATTACCTTGGATTCACACGCTGCTCTTCAGGTGAGCCTTCCTAATGGCCTCATTACCATTTTACACAAAGAGGTAGTCACTGATTGTAACTGAGCCATTACCATGCGTGCCTCCCTACCCGCCCAGCTGGTCTGAAACCAGCCAAGTGGTCCTGGGCTCTTGGCGCCCCTGTGCCCCCTCAGGCCAAGACTACTGAAGACCCCGCCTCACCCCGCAACGAGGAGAAGCTTTTGTCAGCACTTCGAACTTGGAAACTTCAAGTACATGTGCATCTGACAAGTGGTGATAACATTTTGTCCTTTAAATAAAACTGAGGGAAGGAACTCTAAGGCTAAATAACCCACAGTCACGCATCTAATGCTGAACTTGCCCTGACTACTCCGGGGGGTGCTTGTCAGATCATTAACATCAGGGTTCATCAGGCCTAAGTTGGGGGTGACACAAATGCTGATGCCTATGGCTCCCTCCTTTGATCAGGTACCATAGGAGGCAGACAGAAAACAAAGGGCAGAGTGGGCAGACCTGTGTCCACCCCCTGCTCTCGGAAGCCCCCTCCTCCTCTGTCGCATCTTGGTTACTGCAGCATCACCCAACCAGTCTCCTAGGCCAGTTGGGACGCTGGGTTCCATACTTCTCCCCTTCCCGGCACCATTCTCCACGACTGACCACCACCGCCCCAGAGTGTCCTGAGTCCACCCTGTCCTCTCAGAGCCCGTGACCCCGGCCCTGCGCAGTTCAGCTCCATCCATCCTCTCTGGCCTGGATTGGTGGGGTAGTTCCCTAGAGGGGCTCTCTGTCCTCCAGTTCCCGTCACTGCCACCGCCCAGAGCTGTCCCAGTCACCTTGAGAAGACATCAATCTCACCGCTTCAATCTCTCCCTCAGCATCCTTCAATGCCCACTGAAGTCACACTGGACCGATACTGAATTAGAAGAATACAGACTCTCCAGTCCATACACATGCTGACAACTGGGAGCTGTCCCGTGTCCCTCTCTGTCCTGCTTGTGATCACCTCTTCACCCTCTGAAAGACCCTCCAAGTGTCCACCAAAGGGGCTTACACTGTACCACGTCCTCACAGCACAACACTGCACAACTGCGCAAACGATGCAGCGGCGCCCCAGGAACTGGTGTGAGAAGATGCCACAAAACACTGCCACGTGCGGGGGACGCGCAAGGTGCGGAGCAGCATGTGCAGCATGAATCATTTAAAAAATTATGTATGTACACACATGTAGTATAAATCTGAAATGCCATGTAGCAAGCTTTAACCAGGCAGAGATGCTTTTTGTTTTATGAACTTTTGATTGTTTTGATTATCCTTTATAAAAAAGCATATGTTACTTTCACAATAAAGAGTTTAAATGAGGTATTTTTCTTTAATAGTCACATTAAAACACACTGCCTTGGGTTAAGGGAACGAGGGAATCCAGATGTCCCCTCATCTGTGAAGCCGTCCCTAACCCCTAGGACAGGGGCTGAGGCGCCCTGCCTGGCCGCCTCGGCGTGCCCAGGTGACTCCGCACTGAGGTGCGGCGCCCACCGCCTTTCCCACTAGACTCTGACTTCCCAGAAGGCCCGACAGTGCTAGGCCCAGAGCAGCTATTTGGCTCTTCCTGCTGAATGAAACAACAGATACGCGAGGGTTTTGGTGTCTTGAAAGGTATTTGCAGAGGCTGAGGTATTTGCAGAGGCCGAGCCCCTCTGCCTGGAAGAAAGTCTAGGACCGCATTCTCCAGTGACGGACCGATCATCAGAAGGAAATGGCCTCAGTTGGGACAGACCGGGGGGGGGGGGGGGGACTGACACCCATTCACTTCCCTTCTGTAGAAGGCCATCATTAAGATGCAACCAAACGGCGAGTACAATGAGCCTGCGGGTGCTGGGTAAATTCCCGCGGGCACGGGCAGTCTCGCCCAACACTGCCGCCGCAACCCGTCCTAACAAATGCAGGGTCCCTCACGCCGCCCGGCCCGCCCCGGCCCGGTTCACCTGGTACCGCAGGCTCTACCCCTCGGGTCTCCTCTATCCCCAAGCACTCCCCCGACAAGAGAGGGAAGAGCTGGAACCACAGAAGCCTAAGTCTAACACTGGAAACCTGGCTCCCCTACTTTCTTAACCTTTCTGGGCTTCAGTTTCCACTGCTGTAAAATGAGTCCTCTCGCACAAACACACACTGTGAGGATTAAAACATAACGGATGACGGATTGCAGAGACTGCCTAGCTTTTTGTTAATTAGTTCAGGTTTCATCTTTTATCTGGATCGCTGCAACTGCCTTTTAACTGGTGGCCCTTCCTCTACTTTCTTCCAGGTCTAATCCCTCCTTTGCACCGAACGACCTTTCTAAAATAAGAGGCTGAACGTCATCATACCCTTCCCCTAAACCCTGAGGAGGTTCCATACTGATAGCGAAGTTCACGTTCCTTAGCACAACATTCAAGGCCTTCTATGGGTTTGGCTCAAGCCCCATTTCCAATGTCTTCTAGTCAGCTTCACAGGCAGCAAAAGCACCCCAAAGCCTGGGATATTCTTTACTCCATTCTCTAACAAAACCCTTCTATTAAAAAACAAAACAAAACAAAACAAAACAAACAAAAAACAAAAGGATGCAGCCTCTGCCTTCTGTGATACCCTCTGCCACAACAAAAGCTCCTCAGGGCACACGAACCTGCGCCTCTGGGCGACACCTGAACTTCGCTGCCCAGGCTGGAGCTGGGCTGGGACAGCCGCGGAGCACCGGGGCCCAGCTCACACAGCTCGCAGTCAAGCTCCTCTGGACTGGCCGCAAGTTAGCTTATCACAGCGCCAAAGGGGGCTGTCATATTGTATATCTTCTCATCTTATTATTTAGCCATTTATTTAGCCAGAAGTTTATATACCTTCCTCCCCTCTACAATCAGAACAACTCTTGCAATTCATATTGGCACTAAACAAATAAAGATTTATTTCTCTATCACTTGGTTGCAACTTGAGGGAGGAGGGGAAAACGAAGATGATCTACTCCTGCTCACCTATGCCCGCCTAAGTCACTCCTTTCCCTCTCCTGCCGTCAGTGCTGACACCTGAAGATCTGTCAGCAGCCTCCCCACGGCTCTGAGGATAAAGACGGAAGTCCCAGCCTGGCCTGCGAGGCTCCGAGTGATTCCGCTACAGCCTCCGTCAGATGCCGGGCTCCCGTATGCCCCCCATGGCCTAGCCACACCCTCCGCCCCGGGCACTGGCCTCCCTCACACGCTGAGGCCTTTGGACAGGCTCGCACCTCTGTCTGCAGTGCTGTCACCAGCATCACCCCCTTGCCCAGAATTCAGCGCTGTCCAATAGGCCTTTCCACAAACAACCTACCGTACGTGCTGTCCAGCACAGAGCTGCCACCGAGCCGTTGAAACGTGGCTGGTGTGACTGAAGAATTCAGTTTTTGTTTTACTTCATTTTAGTCAATAGCCACATGTGGATACTGGCCACCATCTTAGACAGTACAGGGCCCTAGATCGGCCACTGCTCATCCTGCAGATCTCAGCTCAAATCCCACTTCCTCAGTCTGAGCCCCTCGACTAGACCAAGGTGCCCCGGCTTTATACTCTCGCCGTTCCCCTCTGTCAGAGACACACAGCAGTGCGCAATGACGCACCTTCCAACGCTCCCACAGAAGCCGGGCCCTTCTGTTAGAATGACCGGTTTAGGAAGGCGGCGGCGTGACCACCCTCAGTGCTGGCACACCTCAAGGAGCGATGCCCCTCTAAGGGTCTGACTCAAGTCAGCCTCACAGGGGACCCCACTTTTCTCCCCTGAGAGTTGCATTAACTGCTGAGTGTCAGGATTATAATTAAAAGATCTTTTTTTGGGCAAATCAGACACTCTGCAGCAGCTGGGAGCCAAAGCGCCACACTTTCTTTCCCCCCTTTAAAAAATGGGCCCTTAAGAACTAAGGCAAATTGATTCTTTCTTTTCTGGAAAACGAGACATCACGGCTGTTGTACGATCTGGAGAACGTCTCAGTTTGCAGAGGGGAGAAGGGACTGCTGCCTGCTTTCCCGTTCCCAGGGGCACACGCACCATCTTCTCATAGGAACGATGCATCTTCCTATGCCTTAGCAAGCCCCTGCCTCACATCTGAAGCAAAAAGTCTGCGTATGTAAAGGCAACCCTACCGCACCCTGGAAAACCAGAAATTTATCAGGAGAAAGGAACAGGAATGAGGATTTCCGAAGCACCCTACTAGTACCATACCCAGCCCTGCATTCAAGTTGCAGAACAACTGGGCTAGTCAGGCACAGCTGTCCCCACCATACAGATGAGGAAAGGGAGCTTCAGCTCCATGTCACACAGCGAATGCCACAAGGGGCACAGGCCAAAGTCAAGTCCAAGACTGTCTTACTCCCAAGTCCGTGCTGTTCCATTATTTCTCACTGCTGCCAGGATTCCTTACACCAGCAAATTAGGTTTGCCTGGGACCCTGGTTTATTTTTTCCCCAAACTTAATGTATCTCCATTATTGCTTCCTCTCATTCCTTGCTTTCCTGTTTCTAGAGAATATGGCTGTACCTTGACCTCAGTTGGCTTTAATTGCTTCTTCTGCATCCCGAAGATACTGGTTCTCCATGGGGGAGTGGGAGCTGTGCTAGTTATGCAGAGCCCCGAGCTGGAGCTGGCTGTGACCCTCAGGGCCCAGGTCTCCGCTCCCTCTGTCTCTCCTGACATCTCCTGGGCTGTGTAGTAAGTCAGAAAGTTCGAGGTAAGCGTTACAATTCTAAGCAGCTTTTGTGTCAGACAAAAAGATCAATTTTCATTATGTGAAGGCTACTTCACTCTATGCTACAATGGCTTTGTTGAACATCCTATGAACAAACTATCAAACCCTTAGGATGATATTTTTGGAGTAAAAATGTACAATTCTAAAACAAAATAAAAAAGGCTCATTTCCATTATCTGCCAAATAAAGCTCAAGAAGAACCTTGCACATACTGGTGTACTCCAGCCCCCTGCCCATGGTATAATCCATACCTCGGTATTTTAAACAGAAACACAAAGTAGCAAAGACTAAAATTTTTCTATCTGTAAAACTCATCTTCCTCCAAATTTTTTTTTTTCTTTTTTGCTCAGAGGACGTGAAATGGTCTGTTTTCACGATAAAATAATTTAGCTTCAACACACACACACTCTCTCTCTCTCTCTCTCTCTCTATGTAGCTGAAAATCGTGCCCAAGCTAATGGAGGCTACAAGAGCTGAGCTCAGAGTAAACGTGTATTTAAATTATTAGGTGGCCATTCAATAAAAAGATTATTTCTAACCAAATATGTGCATGCATGTATGCCTATATATGTACGTATCCAGAGAGTATTTTCAAAGAAGGGTTTTCTCCCCCATACTTCTTGGCAGTTTAGGTTTAAAGGTCAGATTTAAACTATCACCATGTTTCTCAATGCAATCTGTGCAGTGCCGCGTAATGAAATGGTTCAGTAAAGGTGCTTGTGGAAATTCTTTTAATTAGGTCTAAGGCTTTTCAGTTGTCAACATGAATAAACCAAGAGCCATTCTCTTGCAAACACAATGCACAAAATAAAAATGTAATTTACTTCTGAAAAAAGATATGAATTTGCAAAAGGAAGTTACATGCTTTTTTATAATACATCCTCTACAAAAAAGAAAAAAAAGAAAAAAAAAAAACCCAAAAAACAAACAAAAAACCTTTCGATAACAAAATGGACTGCAAATAAAAAATAAAGGAGTTGCTCTCTTTCTAATGAAGTAGGATACTATGCCTGGTTCTAATGAAAAGTATTCAGGAAAAGACTCGAGTCAATCATAACTGAAGATGTTTATCAAGAGACTAACGACTTTCCTTGTGAGCAAAGCCACCTCTGCATTTAACGACAATTAATTCCACAGATCTGGGGTGTTTCAGTCACATATGTGAATGTCCCATAAGGACTCCGGCAAAGTGAATGCTGTTTATTAAAAATGCACCAAAATGCACTTTGGCACTCAGCACTGCTGAGGCCCAAAAGATGAGCATGTCACAGCAGCAACATCAAGACTCTTGCTTTTCCAAGTTGTGCTGACAAACTGAACTATTTAGATTTGGGACTGTTAACTCTCAGTTCAGGATCGAAACACGCAAAATGGAAACTGCAAGAAAATGGTAGGTTGCTTGCGAAAGTTGGACTGTATTTGCCTTGAGTTCTGATGGCAAAAGCTAAATTGAATAAAGGACTCCAATCATCATCAGCTCAGATTCAGATGGACACAAAGCTGTTCACAAAAGCCAGCTGGCCTTGGACACGGAACGGGAGAACTCACACAGAGCAATGGTAGCATGTAGTAAAATTGGGTAATAAATCAACACACTGACTGATTAACCAAGGTATGAATGTCTAGCACACCCTGAGCGTGAGGGAACAGTACCCAACAATAAGCTGATTTGCTCTGGATTCCAACAGATCTGAGTTCGAATCCTGACTTAGCTGCTGCCATTAGCTGGATGCCTTCAGGCAAGTTATTTAACCTCTTCATCTATTAAAAAAAATGGGGGGGGGAGAGTACCTCCCCCTTTTGCAGGACTGCTATATAGATTAAATGTCAAGATTTTTGAAGCATCAGGCACAGTGGCTGGCACACAGTAGGAGCCTAATAGATGGTGACTATTCTTCCACATTAGGCCAACTCTGAAGTCAAAACTACCCAAGGCATTATTTTAGCATAAAAAAGCATAATGGACTCACAATTAACATTTTCTAGGGCATCAATTACTGAAATGTCACTCATTATGTAAAGCCTAGTGGGTTTATTTAGTGACCCAAACTCGGTGTGTATTTGGGTGTTAATGAAGTGCTTGGTGTTTACAAAGATGAAAGCAGGATTTGTCTCAGCAACAATCTGGGCTGAATGGAGATAGGTTTCCACGCTTAGGGATTTGGCTAGGCAGGATCCATTGTGGATCACACGGGATACGTCCACAGGGAGCAAGGTAACTCCCAAGGGGATCTGGGCATCTCCACCTCCTCAGGGGAGAAAAATATCCAGGAAGGGTGGGGGGAAGTGTGTATAATAGATGTGTTTCACAGTGTCCCTGCTGTGATGAACAACTTGATCCACTTACAGTTCCAAACACATGATGCATAAAAGAGCTGACAGAAATTCAATTCTTCAAAGAAAAGCATCTGCTCTCTAGTGGGAACGGCCAAATATTAAGCAGTTTTAAGGCAGGGCAAGGACCTAGAGGAGCATACTTCATTATCCAGATAGCGAGAGGCAAGAAATGCAAAGGATTGCAAACGAACAAAAAAGTAGCTGAGATTCCAAGCATTAATTACCCAGAGTAAAATGATTCAAGTTCAATCTTTGTTACGACAAATATTAAACCCAGCTGTGTTTATGTAGCAGTTGTGAAAAAGAAGAAAAAAAGAAACCCGTGCACAATATCTGTGAGCTCTGCCAGTTAATTGAATTTGCTGGCAGCACTTCCTCTACCACGAGCCAAACATCCTCAAAGATAAAATGTAGCTTTTAAACAGACCTGGGGAAAACGGAATCAAGAAATTTCAACCAATAAAACACAACTCTTTACTGGTATAAAAGTAAAGTAAAATTCAGTAATGAAAGGAAGGAAGTCTCTTAAACATTTACTGCATTCCAAGGCTTGGAGCTGCGGTTTATTGCTGAGGCCTCTTCTGATGTCCCACAGTGCTCCTGCCCCAGCGTCTTTAATGAAGTCCCATAAACCCCCATAAAACCCTCGATTGTTGACAAATCATACACACACACACTCACACTCAGGGCAAGGCCCACGGGACCACGGTGCTCCTCTCCTTCCTGCCTGAAATTAGTAAGTCAAGGAGTGGACAGTCATGGGGAGTGGTCCAGCGTAGAAGGGAGACCTACAGGCAATCCCTTCAGAGGGTGAGGGGTGGTAGGTGACACCGGGAAGAATTCTCTTCAATAATCTGTCCCCTGACCCAAGCCCAACATCAGCAGCCTGGGGTGAGGGGAAGCTTTGGCCAGATTCTAGGAACCAGAGAAGCAACAGGAGGTTGGCTCTAACACTGTACCCTTGGTCTGCGATACGGTGTAGTGTGGGCCTTACTGTGTCACTCCCTGACTCCCCACAGCCCAAACGTGAAGTCCGAACTTGTTTTCATGGCAGAGGGCTGTCCCCAAGCTGATCGTTCCCGTCCCCTGCTTCGGTCTCACCTTTGCCCCTCCCAACCACACACCCCTCGCTCCGGCCGGACTAAGCTGTGAGCCCCTGTCCAAACACACTCGCTTTGGCTCGCAGCGCCAGGTCCCTCCACTCCATTCCCACCTCCCAGGATGCCCACCCCTCCTCTTCCAGGGACAGGAACCGTTTTCTACACATCCCCATGTTTGAGGCCCAACACACTGAACCCACAATCAAACAATTCTGGCAGGGTAAATGACCTCCACTCCTGCACTGGCTGCAGGGTTGCCCGCCTGGGACAGTGAACCGGAAGTGTCTGGGAGTTCCCGGGGGAGGGAGCAAGGCTGCTGGTGGGCAGGAGGGCAGTGAGAGACGTGCCAGGAGAGGTGGCAGACAATGGTCATGGAGGGCCCTATCACGGAGCGTGGATTTCACCTAGGACACAATGAGGAGCCACTGGAGGGTTTTAGGTTGAGGGGTGATACTTGCGTTCTTCATTGGCAGCAGGAGAAAGGTCTGAGATTGGAGGAGTGGAGGCAAGACTGGCCGTCTACCAACCAGCCCGTGACCTCACTCAGAGTAAGTCCATGTCTTAATCATCTCCGCATCCACTCTGATACCCAATGTAAAGCATGGCACATAGTAGGTGCTCAGGAAATTTGGAGGGGGTGGATTTTTCCAGCTTTACTGAGGTATGTATTTGAGGTATACAATGTCATTATTTGATATACAATCTAATTATCACAATCTAATTAACATATCCATCACTTCACATAGTTACCTTTTTGGTGTGCATGATGAGAACACTTAAGACCTACTCTCTCAGCAAATACCAACTATGCAATACAATGTTATTAACTAGAGTCACCATATTGTACATTAGATCTCCAGAACTTATTAGTCGTAACTGAAAGTTTGCACTCTTTAACCAACATCTCCCTATAGGAAATGACTATTGAACAAATAAACACATTCTGTTGGAGAACGCTAACACTATGTGCTTTCATGTGGCAGTAAGTGCACAGGGCCTGCACACACGAACGTTTACGTAAGATCCTCAGTGTAATCAGAGCCTGCCCATCTCCCCTGCCAGCAAGGTTGCTTCCTACTGGGATTTTAAGAATAGGTTTTTGTGTTTTTTTTTGCAAAGTTTACTATTACTTTAGACCTTCTGCAGAAGGACAGATTGCTCAGGCCAGGCAGCCTGTGAAGTCTGCTCTGTAAGAACTAGTCCTTTGCTTCTGGGATCAATGCACTGTTGACTCTTAAGTCAGGACAGCACATCAGCTCCTGGGAGGCCCGGAGCAGCACGCCCAGAGCCCCTGAGGATGTCGGGGGAGAGGCAGCAAGCAGACACTGGGCCCTTCTGAACCAGTCCTGCCTTCAGACTCCCAAAGACCGTCAGTTACGCGGTACAGCCTGATTCTAATGTACTCTGAACCAGTCCCGAGGTCACAATTAAACAGGATACTGTCATTCATTCAGTAAACATTTACTGAGTATATACTATGTAGTGAACTCTGGGGCAGATACAAACACAAAGAACGAACAGTTTTTAGTTCCGACCCTAGAGGGGTAGGGGTCTGAAGAGAGCTCATGACAGACGAAAACAATTCCACTATCACGTGACTAGTGCCACTAAGAGGAGGAAGTGCCATGTGCTTTGAGAATACAAAGGAATAGAGCAATTAACTATAGAGGGAGGATCAAGGAAGATGATTTTGGAGGGATGAGAAAGCTGACTGGAGTCAGAAGAGGCTGAATGCATGGAATGCAATGAAAAAGCCGCGGCCAGTGTCCCTGGCTCAGAGCACAGGAGAGAAGGGCAGGGCCAGACGACGTGCTGGCCCTAACACAGGAGACCGGGATAGCCGCACATGCATACAAGTGCAATGAAAAGAAGTACCTTCATGAACTCCAAGTAATTTTCGCAGGTAGGTGCTAACTTTCATGTTACTGGTAAAAGTGAAAACTGGTGTCAATCTTTTGGGGGAGGTGGTGGTATTTAAAAGTCTGTACTAAAAGTCTTAAATTTTTACATACCCACGATTCTGAAATTAGACCTGTGGGAATTCACGGAATTCAAGTAAATTATGTAGAGATTTAGCTACAAATATGCCCATCACACTGCTGTTTAAAAATAACGTAAAACTCAAAATTATCAGCAGAGTATTGGTCAAATATATAGTGGTATATACGCATGCCGTGGAATGGTAGTTCATACATTAAAAGGTATGAATTTTAATGATTAAAACTGTCACACTATAACAATGGTTTTCCATTTTTTAAATGTGATGCAGAGTAATGAATGTTATACTTTGTAAATCAGTACACGTATACTATGCATAGTTAACTTAAAAAGTTTCATAAATTCAGTCTTACCCATATCTGATGCACTCTGTTATTTTTTCCAACTCAATTAAAAAAAAAAAAAAAGATGCTTGTTGTGACCACTAAATTGATTTTATGGTTTCATTAATGGGTGACTACTTGCAATTTGAGGAAATCCATTTTTAAGTTGTAAAGTAAAATCCCCATGGCATTTAGTAATTATTGCCTAAGAGTCAAATGCTTGGCATGCAATATACCCAGTAAACTGCAGCTATAATGTACACTAAATTTCTCCTGATTCTCTTCAAAAAGGAAAATGATCTTCAGAGATCTTTGCTCTTCCAGACACTCGTACAAAGTAGACAAATATTTACTAAATGAATGAATAATTACACGAGTTTTCCAAGGTCTAGCATGCAAACCAGACTGCACACTTCATTCATTCACACACTCACTCACTCTACATTCTCCGAGCGCGCCCCTGAGCCACTCACCGTGCTGCGATACAACCGCTGGGGCCCGAATGCTAGGAGGGGAGATAGTTATTTATGCAAATGAACACTCAGATCCCAGAAGTGGTTTGAAAGTGGTATGGGAAAAATGATATGGCAACCTAGAGGCGGGAGTGTCAAACTGTGGGATCATCACGGGACTGACATTTGAGGGGTGCCTTACACAACAAAGAAGTTACATCCCTTATTTTTTACTACTGAGTCAGTTTTCCATTGTGACATGCTTGTCATACGCAGAACAATTGGGGTGAAACTTAAACGTGTTACACTGAGCAAAAGAAGCCAGACACGTGAGAATAGGCCGTCCCGTTCCCTTTGTGTAAAAGTCTAGGAGACAGAAAGCTAGCCAAGTGGTGGGCGAAAACAGACCCGTGGTGGCCTCGGGCTGGGGTGGAGGCGGCAGGGACCGCCTGAAGGGCACCAAGGCACACGCCGGGGTGAGGGAGTGCTCTGTTTCTTGGTTGTGCTGGTGGTCACACATACACACACATTAGTCACAACTCAACGAACTGTACTCTTGAAATGTATGCGTTCTATTGTACATAAGTTAGGACTGAATAAAGTTAAGTTTAGAGAAGAAGAGGCCTTGGAAATTAATTTGAAAAGGAGGTTCCAATATTGAGTAGCTTTCAGAAGAGTTCTGCCAGTTTTCACATGATTTATGAATATGGGTAAAGGGGAGGCTTTGGAGGCAGGGTGGCTCTGGCTTTCCACTAGGTATCCAGACAATTTAGTCTCAAATTTTGTAATCTTATCTCAGTTAGCTTTTCCTACCAAAAAAAAAAAAAAAAAAAAAAAGTGAGAATTGCAATGTTTATGCTGTTGTACTCTTCTGGGTTCCATGAAACTTGAGGATGTATTGTTCTCACTGACAATGCTGTATTGTTCCTTAGCTGTGTAGTTTGGAGGCGGAATACGGCAAGAACAGCTCATCTTTTATTGCTCTAAAGGCCTGTTTACAGACTTCTTGTTTACCTCAAGCCCACATGGATGCTGAGAGCACATCCGTAATGTCCTCTCCCTCCGCACCTGTTTGACCAAGCGCTCTTCATCTGTTTCCCTCCCAAAATTTAAAGAACATCTATTGTTCCTTCAAGAGTGTTAAGGGTAAGACAAAAGATAGTGCAGGACTTTTAGAAAGCTTCGTAAAAGGGAGTTCAGACTCTTCCAGGCTTCCACTCACGTGGACATTCCACACTTTAGCCATTCTTTATCTCTGGGGGACAAGATTTCCCAGGGCTTCTAACATTCTTTGGCCTGAAATTTGTAGGCTTTTGTAAATGGATGGACGGACGGATGGACGGAAAGAAGGAAGGAAGGAAGGAAGGAAGGAAGGAAGGAAGGAAGGAAGGAAGGAAGGAAGCAAACAAGGCAGGCAGGCAGGCAGGCTGGGTATGAATGTTTATTCATCTCCCAGCTGATGGAAATTATAGTTGTTTCCAGGTAGTGTTTATTCTGAATAAAGCTGCCATAAACATTTCATGTACAAACCTGTTTGGATGCATTTTTTCACTTCTCTTGGATAAATACCTAAGAGTGGGATCGTTGGGTTGTATGGCAGGTATAAGTTTCACTTCACAGAAAACTGCCAAACGTTTCAAAGTGCTTTTACCGTTACACGGTCCCATACCCAGTAATGAGAGTGCCAGGTCAGCTGTGCCACATCCTTGCCAACTTGGCATTATCAGTCTCTAAAAAAGTTTCTAGGTCAGGTTTATTGAGGTATGATTTACATAAAGTAAAATTTACTGCTTACAGCGATGAGTAGATGCATATAGCTATGTAACCATCACCCCAAGCTCCTGACAACCACTTACCTGACTTCTACCTCTATAGTTTTGCCTCTTCCAAAATGTCATATAAATGGACTCTTTCACTTAGCATAATATGAGATTCATCCATTTTGTGGGACAGATCAATAGTTTCTCTTTATTGTTGAGTAGTAGTATTCCACAGTATGTGCATACCGCTGAATTGTTTCCAGTTTTTAGTGATTACAAAGCTGCTAAAAACATTCACATATATGGGTTTGTCTACATTTAAGTTTTCATTTTCTTGAGTGAATACGTAGGAGTGGGATTGTTTGGTCGTACAGTAAATTCATGTTCAATATATGTGCTTATAAGCAATGCCTAGTCTTTTTATTTTAGCCATACCTGTGGGTATATAGTGGTATCCTCAGTATAGTAATTAATTTGCATCCTTAGGGAGCATCTTTTCATGTGCCTATTAGCCATCTGAATGTCTTCTATTATTGAGGTTTGCTTCAAATCTTTTGCACACTTTTTAACTGGACTGTTTTCTTGTTATTGAATTTAAGTGTTCATAGATTCTGGATAAGTTCACAGATCCTTTTACAGATATAAGCATTAAAATACTTCTCTTGGTCTGCGGCTTGCCTATTCATTTTTGTAATGGTGTCTTTTGAAGAGATAAATGTTTACATTTTTCGTGAGGTTCAATTTCTCATGTTTTCTTTTATGGTGTGTACTTCTCATATCTTAGCTAAGAACTCTCTTACCCTACGAAGATGTTCTCCTATGTTTTCTTGAATTCATTTTATAGTTTTTGCTTCTATGCTTAGGTCTATAATCCATTTTGGACCAATATTTGCATGAGATAAAAGTCAAGATTAATTTTTTTCCCATATGGCTATCCAAATATTCCTGTAGCATTTGCTGAAAAAAAACCAAACAAACAACTATCGTTTCGCTATTGAGTTACCTTGCCTATTTGTTAAAAATCAATCGATCATTTATGTGTAGGTCTAATTCTGAATTGTTTATTCTGTTCTACTGAACTGTATGTCTGTCTATACTGCCTACCTACACTTACTATAACTTGATAGTAAGTCTTAAAAGTAGGTAAAGTAAGTCCTGCAACTTCTTTCTGTTTCGACATTGTTTTGGCTATTCTAGATCTTTCGCATATTCATAGATATTTTAGAATCAGCTCTTAAAGTTTTTTTTTTTTTTTCCCTTCTAAAGCCATCTGGAATTTGGGTTAGGATTATATAAATTTATAGATTAACTTAGGAAAAATTTACATCATAAAAATATTGAGTCTTCTAATCCAAAACATAGAATATCTCTCTATTTGTTTAGGTCTTTTAACATTTTTTCTCAGAAATATTTTATAGCTTTCAGTATATAAATCTTGCACATATTTTGGTAAATTTATTCCTAAGCATTTCACATTTTGTATGCTATTTTAAATGGTACTTAAATTTTTTCACTTTCAATTGCTCATTACTAGTATATAGAAATATAATTGCTTTTTGTATACTGACCTTATCTTTTAACCTTGCTAAATTCACTTATTAGACTCTTAAGATTTTCCATATACATGATAATTTTGCCTGAATAAAGACATTTTTTTCCCTTTTTTCTAATCTTTAGGGCGTTTATTTCCTTTTCTTATCTTAGTGAACTGGTTAGAACCACCAGTACAATGCTGAATAGAAATAGGAAAAGCAGACATTTGTTTTCTCCTCTTTCACAGGGAAAAGCATTCAGTTTTTCACTATTAAGTACTTTCTGTTAGCTGTAGGTTCCTAGATGCTCTTTATTACAACGAAGATACCTACTTTGCTAAGAGCTTTTATCATGAGCAAGTGCTAAATGTTTCCTAAAATACATTTTTTTGCATATGTTTTGATATAGTTTTCCTTTTTTTAGTTTGTTGATAGGGTAAAAATTACATTGATTGATTTTCAAGTATTTGGCCATCTCATATTCATTTCATCATTTATCCTTTTCATATATTGTTAGATTCAATTTGCTAATGTTTTATTCAAGATATTTACACCTACCTGTTTTGAGGTATATTGGTCAGTAGTTTTCTTTTCTTGTAAATTCTTTGTTTGATTTCATGTCAGGGTAATGCAGACCTCATAAAATAAGGTAGAAGGTGTTGCTTACTCCTATATTTTTTACAAAAGTTAGTGTAAGATTACATTAGTTCTTCCATAAATGTACACTCGAATTAACTGATGGAGCTACCTAGGCCTGGAGTTTTCTTTGTGGGAAAGTTTTAATTACAAATTCAGATTTCTTTAATATAATAGAAACAGTGCTATTTTTCTATTTTATATTTCTTCTTGAGTCACTTTTATAATTTGGGTATTTTGAGAAATGTGTTGATTTCATCTAATTTATCAAAATTACAGGAATACCGTTATTTATAATACTTCTTTATTTCCTTTTCTTTTTCCTTTTTAAAAATATACTTTTTATTTTGGAGTATTTTTAGGTTTATAGAAAAGTGACAAAGATCGTACAGAGAGGATCTATATATTCTCCCAGTTTCAGTTTCCCCCTAATATCTTATATTACCAGAGTACATTTGTCAAAACTAAGAAACTAGCATTGGTAACGTTAACTGAACTCCAAAATTTACTGCGATTTCACCAGTTTTTCCATTAATGCCCTTTCTCTATCCCAGGATCCAGTCCAGTTCCACACTGCATTTCGTTGTCATGTTGTCTTAGTCTCCCTCGGCCAATGACAGTTCCTCAGTCTTTCTTATGCTGTCTTGTGACCTGACAGTTTGAGAAGTACTGGTCAGGTTTTTATAGAATGCTCCTAAATTTGGGTTTATCTGAAGTTTCTGCCATGATTTGACTGAGGTTTGGGAAGAATATTGGAGAGGGGAGGGATCCTTGCCATTGCATTGTATCAGGGTTACATGATATTCACAACATCACTGGTGATGTTAAACTTGACCATCTGATTAAGGTAGTGCCTGCCATTTCTTCACTACAGTTGCCCATTTCCGGTACTCTTCACTCCTTATTCCCCAAGTTACCCTATGGTATCATTTTTCTTCCATCTAAAGAACTTTCTTGAACATTTGTTGTAATGTAGGTCTGCTGACAATGAATTCTCTCAATTTTTATTTAAGTTTGCCTTCATTTGTGAAGGATATTTTCACTGGATACAATATTCTAACTTGATAAAACTGTCCTTTATTACCTTAGAAGTGTAATTCCATTATTTTCTGGCCGTGTTTCTTACAAGCAGCCCTCTCCCATTACTTTTTTCTTACATACTATCTATTTTTCTCTAGCTAATTTTAAGGTTTTCTTTTTTATCACTGGTATTGAGAATTTCATGATGTAACCTTTGGATGGTTTTGTTTGGGTCCATGATGCTTGAGATTTATTGAGCTTCTGGGAACTCTGAGTTAATTGCTTTCATCAAAACCAAAAAAAATTTTTGGTTATAATATCTTTAAATATTTTTTCTGTCTTCTCCCGTCTTGCTCTCCGTCTAGGACACAAATCACATGAATATTAGTCCTCTTGATATTGTGCTACGGGTCCTGAAGCTTCTTTTAACCTTTCCTAGTCGTCTTCCTTTCTCTGCTTCATACCGGGTAGTTTTCATTGGTATATCCTCAAGTTCATTGATCTTTTAAGCTATGGTACCTAATATTCTTTTAATGCCATGTGAAGTTTTCATTCCAGGTATTGTATTTTTCACCTCTCGACGTTCCCTTTTGTTCTTTTTATAGCTTCTGTTTCTCTCCTCATTAAGTTCAGGTCGTCCTCTAAATTTATGAGTATATTTATAATCTTTATAATATCTATCATGAAGTCCTTGTCTGCAAATTCCATCATGCCTGTCATTTTTGCGTTTGTTTCTATTGATGAATTTTCCTCTTGGTGATGGATTACATTTTCTTGACTCTCCACATGTCTAGTACTTTTTGACAGGATGCTAGTTACTGTGAATGTGATGCTGTTCAAGTATTGGATTTTGTTGTCTTCTTTCAAAGAGGGTTGAAGTTTATTTTGACAAGAGGTTGAATTTCTTGCATATCAGGTTGATCCTTTCATGGCTCTTTTTCTTTTTAAAGAAATAGTTTTATTTAAAACTTTTTATTGAAGTTAACATACATACATGAGAGTACAAATGTCATTGGTGTTCAGCTTGACGAATTCTTGTCCACTAACCTGGCAGAGATAAAGATCCAGCACATTACGAGTGCTCTCTTACGCTCCTCGAGGCTTGATTTCAAGCTTTGTTAGGGCAGGGCTAAAATAATCTTTACTCTAGAGCCAATTTAGACTACTACCAGGGTACAGCCTCCTGGGGTCTCTGATGATTGTCCTGCGTGATCAACAAGATCCATCTCCTTTTTTCTGGCTAGTCAGAGCGTGGATGATTCCTAGTCTGTGTGAACTCCATCCCACAAGTGGGCGGATCAGTCTTCAGCAGATTTGTCAGGAGGTCTCTGGTAGATTTCTGGAGCTCTTTTGCTGAGTAGCTCCCTCCTGTCTGGTACTCAGACCTGCAAATTTAAACCACCTCTCCCTCGAACTCAGATCTCTCACCTGGCGACTCAACAAGCAAGGCAGCTATGCTTTGCTGGGGCTCTGGCTCCGGGCCCAGGGTCCAGACAATGCCTCAGGCAGAAAACCTGTGGGAGAGTCGCTGGCCTCATCCCACTTGCTTCCTTTCTCTCAGGGATGATACTCCTGCATTGCCTTTGTCTAATATGTGAAAAACAGTTGTTTTCATATTTGTCCTAAGTTTCTGTTATTATTGTTGGGGGTAGAAATCTAGTTCCAATTATTCCATCATGGCTAGAAGCAGAACAAAGGCCTCTTTTAATAAAATTTCCAGCACGGATGCCATGTTTTGCAAGATTTCATCTACCAAAATAACCCAATCCATATGTCCCCTCCATCCTTCCATCTATCTATTCAGCGGCTGCTAGATCCCTAGGAAACAAAGATGAATACAACTTGATTCCTGCCCTCAAAGAACTCATAATTAAAAGGAGAAGCCAGAAAGGTGTAATAAATTTTCCTGCTGGATGACAAGTTTAAGTATACAAGCTATATAAGGGGCTGCACAGAGAAAGATATGGTCAAATCTACTTGGAGAGGTCAGGGAAGGTTTTTACAGCCCAATATTTAGAATTAAGTCTTGAAGAATGAGAGATTGACAGATAGGGCAGGACATTCGGGATAAAAGAAACTCTGTATGCAAAATATGAAGTTACGAAACAACACGTAAGCTTGGGAGACATACTAAGTTCTAGACACCTACAATATAGGGTTTGAAGCACTAAGGGTCTGAGAAAGCTAAAGCTATAGGAAAAAAACCCAGGAGGATCATATCATGAAGGAGGGCCTTGACTGCCATGCTAGTCATCATTTGCACACCTAATTCATCACCATTAACTACAATGCTTAGCGCTCAAAAGATATGTTTTATATACGAGGTCTCACAATTAAGTATGTGAACTTGCCACTGTGCGCTTACATTGGCAGCGCTGTACAAACAACTCGGTAAGGTGTCATAACAGCTGTGTTCATGTTGACGTGTAGTGGTGTCTTACTGAGTGGTGTTCATTATTGTTGCGTGTTTTTGTGTGCTGCCGCAACAGTGTTGGAGCTTGAATTAGAGCAATGAACAAACACTAAAGTTCTTGTTAAACTTGGCAAGAGTGGGAGTGAAATCAGGGACATGTTAGTCCAAGTTTATGGGGACAATGCCATGAAGAAAATGGCAGTGTACAAATGGATTAAACAATTTTCTGAGGGGAGAGAATGCATCACTGAGGAAGAGAGGTCAGGGTGGCCAGAGCAGAACTGATGAAAACATTGCAAAAATTCATTGAATTGTGTGTTGAAATCATCAGCTGACTGTGAGAAGCATAGCAGACAATGTAAACATCAATAGAGAAACAATAGAAAATCTTGGCACGAGAAAGGTGTGTGCAAAAAATGGTCCAGAAGGAGTTCACTGATGAACAAAAGCAAAGGAGAGTTGAAGTTTCCCAAGACCTTTTGGAGACGCAAGATGATGTTTTGGGCTGTGTTATCACTGGTGATGAAACATGAGTATACCAATATGACCCTGAACCAAAGTGTCAAAGTGCACCATGGAAGTCAGCCAATTTTTCACAACCAAAAAAAGTTCCGTCAGTCCAAAGCAAGAGTTTAAATGATGTTGCTAACCTTTTTTGATATCAGAGAAATTGTTTATTATGAATTTGAACCAACTGGATAAAGAGTCAACCAAGTTTACTATTCCGAAGTGCTAAAAAGTCTGCATGAAAAAGTTAGACGAAAACGACCTCAACTTTTCACCAACAACTCACGGCTCTTGCATCACCACACTGCACCAGCTCACCCGGCACTGTCTGTGAGGGAGCTTTTAGCCAGTACACAAATAACTGTATTGGAACACCCTCCCGACTCACCTGGTCTGGCCCCAGTGACTTTTTTCTTTACCTGAAGAGAAAGGAAGACATTTTGATGATATTCAGGACATTAAGGGTAACAGGATGTCAGCTCCAATGGCCATTCCAGAAAGAGTTCCAAAATTGCTTTGAAGGGTGGACTAGGTGCTGGTGTCAGTGCACAGCTTCCCAAGGGGAGGACTTCGAAGGTGACGGTCATGATATTCAGCAATGAGATGTGTAGCACTTTTTCTAGGATGAGTTAGTGAACTTAATTGTCAGATCTTGTATATTATATACATCACATTTAATTCTCACAACTTATGAGGAAACTAAGGCTCAGATAGGTCAAGTAATTTTGCCCAAGGTCACATGGCGAGTAAGTGAAGGAAGTCAGGATTAAATACAGGTCTAATTCCAAAGCCAGCAAAAGGAACTTGCCTCTAATCTATAGATACTGGCAAGTTCTGGAAGGATTTTTTTTTAATCTTTAGAAAGTTTTTAAAAATTCTGTTCATTGATGGAATGGTTTTAAGGAGGAAGGAAATACAGTTAAATTTATGTCTTAAAAAGGTCCTCTGGTACATGAGGAAGAAGGGCTGGAGTCCCAAGAGCCAGTTCAGAAGCTGCTGGCCACCGTGCAGGGGAGAAAGAAGAGCCGCCATCGGGTGGCACTTGGGAGGGTTGGAGGAGAGGATGTGAGAAATGTTTAAGAAGCAGGATCCATCAGAGGGAGTAAATAAGCAGCTTTGGCAAAAGGAAGTATTGCGAGGAGAAAGCATGGCCTGCAGATGTTATACTTGAAAGTCCTGGGCCTGTGCTAATGCAGGGGACACAAAGGTGGGCAGGCCATGCTTTCTCCTCGCAAGGACTCGAGAGCTCACTCAGCCATACAGAATCAAACCTACACTGTCCCCTGAAACACAGAAGTACCTATGGGCCACGTTCCCTCCCCATGACTGTCTTCACAGCCTCTGATGGGTCTAGAGCCCCATGCTGGAAACCACTGCTGTAGAACATTCTCAGCCTGCTGCAAACCAGCTTGGAAACGAGGAGGTCCTTTCTGTGCAGGCTGAGGACTGTCCCCTCACCCTGGCTGTAATTATTAACAACTCTTCTACTAGCCACAAACGCAGGTGCCATTTACTGAACACTGACAACACGCGAGCACTGAGCTAAGCACTGATGAACACTGTCATCTCGTCGTTTATTTGCCGCAACAATCCTAGTAACAGGCCTGGTTCTCCCCTTCCGAGATGGGAAGCTGAGGCTCAGAGGCGGGGAAAACATGGCCAAATGACTTTGGTTCTTTGAGGCTACTTCACTGACCATTTAAAAGGCACCTTGGAATGGGCCATCCCCAGGAAGCTTTCATTACCCTCCGCGCTGGGCCTCTCGTGCCTGATTTCTACTTCCTCTGCGGCCCCCGTTTCGGTTTGCTGTGATGTACATGTAACCACACGTCTGTCTTCCCTGTTGGGATGTGCTCTTTGAAGGAGAGGACCGGGTCTGCTTCATTTCTGCTGCTCAATGCCCAGCACGGGGTCAGACCTCTGCAGACGGGACCACTGACCCCACTCCATGGTTGCTGAGGCCCGAGTCATGCCTCCTGGGCTGCCCCTGGCCCCTGGCCACTCCTTGAACCTGACACACTTTGGCTCACTTACCACCTTCACTCAGCAGCCGCAAGGCCCATTCCTAAGACGCCTGTGTCTTACAGGGCGTGCTCTTCCACGCAAAGGGAACTGGGGTAGCAAACCTTGGACCAAAAAACTCAAATTATGGTTAGGAGGTGCCTAAGACACCAACCACGTACACTGTTCCAACACGAGGAAAAGCAAACCTTACAGCATCTGATACGTTCATCTTTCCTCCTTCTGACCTCTACCTCTCTGTCTCTGGCGGGGGGTGGGGGGTGGGCGCGGGCAGTGGACATTAAGCAGAGGCAGGACGGGCTTCGGGGTTGTCCAGACTGGAGCTCCCACCCCGGCTCTGCCTCAGCCAGCTGCATGGCCTGCAGCTGGGCACGTGCTCTCTGAGGTCCTCTTCTCCCTGGGAAGAGGAGACCCTCCCGCAGAGGGGCTAACTGAATACACTCCGGAATGCAGAGGGCACCTGGAGAGGCAGTGGGGCCGGGGGGCTCGGCGCAGGGACAGAATTGGGTTCACTTCTTGGCCCCCCTCTTTCTAGCTCTGTGGGTAAAGTGGGAATAGGACAAATACCTTCCTTACAGTGCTGTGAAGAGGAAATGAGGTCAATGACAAGTGTTGTACAATGACAAGTACAATACTTAGCACACAGGAAGTCAATGCGTAGGAGCCATTGTTCAATGATGCTACAAATGGAACTTCTTTATAGAGCACCGATGACAGCCTCAGAATTTCCCAGTGCACTACGTAGAGGAGTAGGAGACCTGGTTGCAAGCCATTCATCAGCAAACAGCAATCTCTTCCAGAGAGCCACGCCGATGGTGCCATGGGTGTCCTGACGGTAGCAGAGCAGCAGCACCCGTGACACAAACCCAGCCCCATCTCAGCCCCACACTCTTTTAGTGTGTAAGCCAGAAGAACTCTACAGATCTTCTCACAGGCCAAGCCAGGGAGGTCAAACCAGAAACATCAAAGCTGTGATCCTCAGTGAGCCCAATCCCCCTCAATCTTGTGGTAAATGGGGGACACTGTGGGACAATGGACAACTGGGGACACTGAGTCTACTTTTCACATGCCATCAAGAGGCATCTCTGAGCAGCATCCCAGGGCAGGTATGAGGCCAGGTGTTAGCCTGGCAAATGTGGCAGCCAAGTGTTTCCTGCTGTTATACATAGAGCCACATTCTGTCTAGACCTGAGGTCACCTTCAGAGCACGGTCAGCGGACACCCTGCTATGTGAGAAAACGGCTGTGTCTGATGATGGTCCAGGGCAAAATGCAGGCTTGAAGTGCCCCAACCTGCTCACACTGAAAGCCCTCCCGCCCACTTCTGGGGACGCTATCTTGCTCCCTGGACATGGCAACGTGCTGGACAGCAAAGGCAAGGTCCCCCGGGCTGCCACAGAAAGGGAGCTGTCTAGGTCCTGGGATCACGTCACCAGTCTTTCGGATGAAAGTTATGAGAGCAAAGCAAGACTAAAAAAAAGAACCACCTCCTAACTTTCTTCACCAAGACAAAGGTTCCGGAGACAGCAGAGAAACTAAGTGTCCTCCTTAGGCCACAGGAAAGCCACAGTCGTGCCCACCCCTGCCCTTCCCAGTAGGGGTGTGCCACACCACGTCCACCAAACGCACGCACGCACGCATACACGCACAGGAGCCAGAGCCCCAAGGGCTCGTTACACACCACGTCATTCGGGAGGCTCTGGAGGTCATCGAACGGGGTTTCCAGGGTGTTGGTGTCCACATTCAGGATCACAACTTCATCCAGGGCCATGTTTCTGACTTTCTGAAAATAAAAAAGAAACCCAAAAGAGAAAGTCATTGAAGCACCATGAGACACAGATATGCCCCCCTGGCCTTCCCTGGGGAAGGGGAATATGGAAAACCAAGTGACAGCTGACAAAGGCTTACTCTGGGGCAGGCCTACTGCATCCCATTTGTGAGGCCACTTAATGGTCACAAAAACTCTGGGAGCTTGTGTGGTCACCCCCAAGCCCCAGGAGTGGGAAGGGTTTCACGGAGACGAAGGTAAGATCCCCCAGGTCACACCCCTAGGAAGGAAGATCTTTACATCCCAGTGTAATTTACTCCCTGTATTTTCCATTTTTTAAAAATAGAAGCTGAGAGCTAAAGCTCTGGCCCCAGGAATTCTGACCTATTGGCTCTCAGGACATCTGCATTCACTCCATGCCCTCTCATTTACCAAAGGGCTACTTGCCCATCTCTCTTCTGGCTCTTGTCATTTTGGGGTATGGAATATGGTATATGGCTTAGGGTTAACGTTTCTCTTCAACACGAAGTGGGAAGGTCATACTTTCACCTTGATTCCATGTTCCATAGAAATTCCGCTAGTGAATCATGGCTTGGAAGCTGTGGCCATATGCCATGATGGGAAAGGGAGACTTGTGTCTACCAGGTGTTCATGTTTGGTGAGGGGAGGAAGGGAGAAAGGTACAATATGGAAGAAAGAAGAGCCCACCATCTGGAAGCAACCCCCCACAGTCTGAGAAGTACAAGATTGTGCGGAGCCTGAGTTTTCAAGTTTTAATCACACTGTTTACCCACTGCTAGAATCCATCTCCATTTTTCTCCTGCCTACCCACCACTCCCAATCTCACCCAATCCTCTAATCCAACCACAGATCTAAGCTTATTTCTTTGGAGTCTAGAATTTCCGAACTATTGTCTTTATTTCATTTTACACTGGGTAGGCAGAAACACCTTATAGCTTGTCCAAACTGGGACACTTGTGGATGTAAAAGAGAACATTTTATGCCAGGGCAAAAGGCATGAAATGGGACATATGGTGACCCTATAGGTAAGGGATCGATTTCATCATTAGCCACACTCTGAGCTACTGCATATGATTGTGTTAAGTGTGTACTGCCCAGGGCTGCCACGCCAGCCAAGCTGGGGCTCAAACTTGTGCCTGTCGAGTGGCACCAGTAGACTGCAGTGGTGGTAGGAGGGGGCGCCTCTTCCTAACTCACCCAGGAGCACCGTGCTGGCTAGTGACGCAGCTGGATGTCCCGAAGGCTGCTAAAGCGAAGTGTGAGAACGCCGTGGAAATGGACAGTAATTACAATGTACTAGGAGACTACTGGGGCTTAGTCTTACTTACTCTATCTCATTTAATTCTTAGCAAACCCTGCGAAGTGCATGTTATCACCCTCATGTATTACAACTTGGGGAAAATGAGGTACAGAGAGGTGAGTTAAGGGGAAGAGGTAACACACCTGGCAGGCTGCACAGACCACCATCGTCCTCCCCATCAGACACCCCCAGTGAGGCTGAGCCCCACACCCCTCTGCCTGCCTGCCTTCCCTGCTGTGGTGTGGGCTCCTTAGGGGCTCATCTGTTTGGTTCTCCGCTGCATAATAACCAGCAGCAGCAGCAGCAGCGACGACGACTGGCACTGGACAAGTGCTCATTAATATTGGTCCATGTTTGTTGTCTCAGACCCCAGCCTCTAGGACACTACTTGGTACCTAAGAAATAAACATTTCCAGATTCCTCCCAGCAGGAGGGTGGAGCCATGCTGGTCAGAAGCTTCCCAGGGTTGAAAAACACTCCCAAAGGGCAGAATCTGGAATCCTTCCACTTAACAAGACAAGGGGCGCAAACTTCTGCTATTGACTTCTTCAGCCCCCTGGGGGCTAGTCCACAAACCTATTAATTTGTAAACTTTTACTAAGTGCCTACTGTAGGCTGAGACCCACAGAGGAGGGACGAGATTGCCTCCTCAGAAATTTACCCTCCATCCAGACCCAACTCATATTAACTGACGGCCTTACTTACAGGGTAAAATGCTACCGGCAAACAGCGCTGATAATACGTGTCATTCGTGCTTCACAGAGCACATCTCCCATTTTACAGATGAGAACATTAAGACTCGTGGGGAACTGCCCAGGGCTCATTAGCTGCCTCCTTTTGCGACCCACAGACAGGTGAAACATCTAGCAGGAAGCTACAAAAACAGCCTCAAGGACCGTCCTTTTCCCTTGTACCACCCCTCAGAGCTCACACGGCACACTCCCAGCTTCTTTCAGGTTCGGCAGCAGAGGTATCACCGCCCCTCTCAGAGACGAGCCACGGGGGCTCCGAGCCGGGAAGCGGCTTTCCCAGGGTTAGGTGGCTCCTCCGCCTACAAAGCCCGGAGGGCTGGAAGCAGAGTGCGCACAGGGCTGGGCACGCGGCAGGGCCACACGAGCAGTGACCGCCTTCCTACCGCGGCGGCGGCAATGCCCGGAGCGCAGGAGTCCTCTGGCCCTCTCGTGGTAACTGCTGGGCTCTCACTTTAGAAACAATCAGAAAAGGGCCTATGAGGGCGACTGTGCTCTGAGCTGCAACTCAGCATGGGGGGCGGGCCCTCGAGGACCACGCGGAGGGCGGCTGCACCCCAGAAACACCTCCTTTGCCTCCTGAGACCTTCCGAAAAGCTCCAAACAGAATGGGTGTGGGGCCGGCTACTGGAGAGAGGCCTCAGGGGCTGAAAGGCCCAGCGAGTGGGGTGTTGGTTCTGGGCCCGAACTGCGTGGCTCCTGTGTCCCCGGGGGCCCCAGCAGCACAGAGCAGCCTTGTGGGCCCTCCAGGGCCGGGCTGGAGCAGGCTTTGCACGCCTCCCCGCTCCCGACCGCAGGGCTGGGCCGGTTAAGCTGTGTGGCGTGTTTGCTTTTCCAACAATGGCGCGGGCTGAAGCGGAGGAGAACACCTGGCCCCTTTCTCCGACGTAGCAGGCCAGGGTCCCCTTAGTAACGGCAGTGCCCAAGCCCCAGGCTCCACGCAGGAGCGGGGTCGGCACAGCTTCCTCTCACAGGACAATGTGGCCTCGCGGGGGCCAGGCCCCTTCCAAAGGGGCTGCTGGCGCGGGCTCACGGGCCCTGCGGCTCCATGTTCCCAAGGAAAGAACGGGGCCAGCTCGGCCGGACGGTGCCGCATCCCCGAAGGGCTCGAGGAAACACCGGGATGTAAAGGCAAAACTACGCCAAAGCAAAAAAACACCCACAAAGCCCCTCAGGCCGGGGATGGAGGAGGGAGGTGTGGGCGGAAGCTGGACGGCCGCTGGGTGCCAGGTCCTCTGATGCGGTCCGCGGTGGTGGGGGACACTGTCATCTCTGCAGTACGGGTGACATCAGGTTCAGAGAGGTCCAAGAAACTGGCCCGAATCACACAGCTCGTCCGTGGCGGAGCTGCCCTTCGCACCCAGTCTGACTGTGTCTGAAGATGTCCCCAAACCAACGCTCAGACTTCAGAGCGGGCACCGAGGTGGGCACCGGCCCCACCACTGCTCTCAGGCCCAGCTTTCGCTTGCCTTCTGTATCACAAAAACTACATATGCCTACTGTGAAAAAGTGGGAAAGACAGAAAAGCTCAAAGAAGAAAATTATGGTGACCCTCATGCCCCCAGCTGGAGATAACGTTTTGGTGTTGCCTTCCACAACCCTTAGTGTTTCTTTCTGGTGTTCTCGCTTATGATTGTCTGCGCAATGCTCCTCTTCATTAAGAGCTCTGTGATGATCACTACTAATTGTGACAGAATCTTTCACTTCGTGGAAACAAACCCAGCCGAGCCCCTTGGGCGCCGTTGCTCCCAGCTGTTAGGAAATTACTGGACGGACCGGTGTCATGAAGTCTGCAGGCACAGAGCCCTGTGCTTCAAGGTGGGTTCCTGGGAGTGGAATTTACTTTCTACTTCTTAAAGAAGGGTTCCTGGGGGTTCCCTGGTGGTGCAGTGGCTGGGCTTCAGTGCCCTCAACGCCGCAGGCTGGGTTCAATCCCCACCAGGGAACCCCCCACACACAAAAAAGTGTCCCTCTCAAAGTCGAGTTTGTGAAAGAGAGCTTTACTTCCAATTATTTTAAAGTCATTTTATCCACAGCTTGTGTTTCCTACTCCAAGTGAAGAAAAATCAGCAAAGACATGAGCAGATGTCAAAATAGTCCTCCAAAAACCCTACCCAATTAAAACACTCACTCATCCCACAGCACACCGCGACAGCTCTCGGTAGCTTGTCCCACCAACACATTCCCTCTCTTTTTAGTTACAACATATGCCAAAGCTCCTGCCAGCTGCAAACCGTCCCCTCACCAGACTCCATAGGCTTTTTCTCAGAATGAAAAAAAAAAAAAAATATATATATATATATATACACACACACACACACACACACACACACTGACACGCACACACACACTGACACGCACACTGGCTTTCCAAATGGCATCCCTTGCACAGAGGAATACACAAAAATGGCATCTTCCCATAAAGATTGTTAATCAAAAATGTCTTTCCCTTTATGCTTTGTCACAGACAGACTTAGCCTGACCCCTGCCTTATAGGACAGGGAAGGAAACCATCATAGTAGGGGAGGGGGTCAGGGGCAGCCGCGTGGATGTGGGCTCGAATGTAAGTGTCACTTCTGGATTGCCCCTCACCTCGTGGGCTGCCTGAGGTGAATCACTCAACCACCTAAATCACCCGGGTTTTCTTCCATCTGTGACACGGGCCCAATGACAAGACCCGCCTCATAGAGCGGAGGGCACGGGATAGGTGAGTATGCGGAGAGGAGTTCCCACGATGCCCAGGACGTCCACAACAGGCACCCCACCAGCAGTGGCTCCCTCGCCTGGCGGACGGCACCCCAGAGGACCTGAGGCAGCAGGAAGTCTGCCTTTCCCTGGGCTCCCCTGTGGTAACGCCTGCAACCAGGTAAGAGGCCAACCTAGAGTCACTTATACAGGTTTTCAACTCCTCCCCTAGTCTGTCGGTTTCCTGGGGTCACTAGACAGAACTCGGTACTCTCAGCGTGTACCCCAAAGCAGGCAATTCCTGAAGGAATAAATGAGATACGGTACAGCCTACAGACGAACAGCACGGGGTCCGGAAGCCAGTCTGTCCGAGTTCTAACCCAGCTCCACCACTCGCCAGCTGTGGAAACTTGGGCATTTCACTTACTCTCTCTGTGCCTCAGTTTCCTCCTCTATAAACTGGGGGTGATAACAGTGCCTTCCTCACACACAGGCTTGTCAGGAAGATTTAATGGGTTAACATTTTTAAAGTACTCAGAGTGGTGCGCGGCACATGAGCAGCTCAAGGTAAGCATGAGTTAAATTAAAAGGGACGATCTTTTGAGGGTGACAGTGGCAGTGGTTTCATGAACGTATAAAACTGTCAAAAGTCGTTGAGTCATACATGGTAAATGGATGGTTTGCTGTACATAAGTCACACCTCAAGAAGTTGATAAACACGTCAGCCCTAGGTCCAGAGCACAGCCTAAAATCACAGGGGACTGCAAGACGGCCATGCGTGAATGAGGGACAATGAATGCTACAGGGCAAGATCGTGTCCCCCTGGGCCGTCGCCAACGTACTCTGATTTGTAGCTGTGTTTAACTCCCCGCCTTCCTCCTTTCTGTCTAGCCCAGGATTTTTTTCTAAACTTTGTTTTCCTCTTAGGATAAACCTAAAAATTCAGTGTCCCTAGAGACTCAGCTATACTTCCCTACACAAAAGTGGGGTCCATTTGAGAATCACTCTGCTGTAGCCAAGAAGGCTTTACTGAGCCTTACTTTCTAAAGTTGGTTGTATGGAAACAATGGCTTCCCCACCTAATATATAAAATGTCAACTACACCTGTTCAAGCCACACCAGCCCCCCACCGTGGTAGGGGGGTGAGCCTTCCTGTCCAGGGAGAGGATGAGGTCGCTAGTCACAAAGAGCAGGACCTAGAAGAATGTCATCGAATGAAGAGCAAGCCTTTGCACCGGTAACGTACCCTGGGGGATCCAGAGTGGTCAGGAGCGCGTGGCACACCCCCGGCTGAGGCAGCTGAGGGCTGGAGGAGGGGGCATGAAGCTGGTCCTCTGCCTAGAGGAGCAGGGACCCAGCACAACCTCTGCCCTCAGCTGAGGGCTGGGCTCCCCGTCTAGGACGTGGGTCAGCGAGGGGAAGCATGGAGTAAACGAGCCAGCATGCGTGAGCCTTTCCCGTTGTCCTTCCACCAGGATCATCACGGTCAGGGCAGAGCGGGGCCTTTCCTGTCTCTGGCCAACACAGGGCAAAGGCTCCCTAACTGGAGAATGAAATACCGTGACTGGATCTGCACTACTGGGAGGTGGGCCTGGCAGCAGATGTCAATGTGCGCCCAATGGATGTCAGCCCAACGTAAGCAAAATGGAGTTTGCTCAAGGAAGTGCAATGTGAATAATAGTAACGAGTGCAATGACAACCATCATGTAAAGTGTCATGGTTAATTAGCGTAGAGTCAATTCACAGTTGACACAGAAGGTACGACAGGAGTTGACGTGATGGCTAAGATGACCATGGGTTCTGGAATGAGACACCAGATTCAAGCCTGCCTCTGCTCCTGTGTAACCTCCAGCATGTGCTTTACTTCTTAGCCTCAGTTTTCTTACCTACAAAATGGGAATAATACCACCCACTGCACAGCTACGTTGTGAGGGTTAAGTGAGATAATACGTGTAAAGATGCCAACACAGTGCCTGACTGCAGTAAGCAAGGCAAAAACTGGGAGCTACAAAAAGAGTGAGTGTCTATCCTTGCGATTTCAAAGTTACATCAACAAAACAGGTTAGAGTTCCAAAACTATAAGTATTTAAACACCTGATTCCAGACCAAGGGTTACTTTCTCATCTACCACCAGCCTACAGCTCCTCTCTGGCTGCGTCTCAGGGACACGAGCACAGGCAGGGGCCCCAGACGACTAGCGTCGAAATCCCCGCTCTGCCAGTCACACTGTGCTACCTTGGGCAAACGCTTTAACTTCCGCACGCCTCAGTTTCCTCATCTGTATAATGAGACTAAAAGAGTACTGACACCCAGGATAATTGTTACCCTTGGGTCAGAGCGGGCACGAGGGGCTTGTGGGGAGATGGTAGCGTTGTTTCTCGATCTGGGGGTGGTTACATGGTGTGCCTGCCTTGTAAGAACTCACCTGGCTGGCTGCACACTTAGTGTGAGAGCACTCCTCCCTATGAATCTCATACTTCAGCAAAATGTGTACAAAAGTAAGCAGCACAAATTTCCCCAGACTGCTTTGGTGACCAGATGAGTTAATATTATATAGAGTACTTGGGACAGAGTCTGGTATACAACAAGCAGTGGGTATTAACTATTATTACTATGAAAAACAATATAGTAAATAATTCTGTGGATAAAAGGAATTCAATCTGGAGTATTTTCACTGTGAGAACATCTGTTTGCAAAGATAGACACCTCCAGAACACACATCGCTGCTTCAACCTGCTCTGACCCCGCTCCGGTGAAGGGCAAAGCAACACCTTCCTGGGCACCTTCTGAGAGACGCCTGCAGTCTGGAGTCGGCGCGGTTTGGTTTGGGACAGCAGCAGAAGGATTTGGATTTTATCTTCTTCAATTTCTACTCACAGGACCCAGGGCAGGTTATTCAAACCTAGTAGAACCTCAGTTTCTCCACCTGTAAGATGGGGCCCTAACCATGTGCTACACAGACTTGTGAGAGGACTAAGGAAAAAGGAAAAACAAATATAGGTGATTTTGCATCTATGTGGCCATGTTCCCCTCTGCCCAGGGTGCTGGCCTTGACCAAAGGCATGCCTTGTCCCTGCAGGAGTGACCCCCGAGGCCTGGAGGCACAGCCCCCTCTCCTATGGCCAAGCCACCACCTGAGACACAACCTCTGAGAGCAGCGACTAGACCACAGGGCAAAAGGGGACGGGTCCAGCCTGACCTCCTGCAAGGTTGGCATCATCCCACGCACAAAAGGCTTTGTGTTGGTGCAAAGAAAGCCCAGGGCTCAGTCCTCCAGGAGAAAGGGACAACTGATAAGGCTCTTGACATTATACTGTATGTGTCCCTGAAGCATTTGTCAATTTTGAAAGGCAGAGATGGTTGAAATTAAACCACAAATTAGTATCTTCATAGTTGTTAATCCAAACTTTACGCTCACCAACTGCCTGTGTCTGGGCTTCATGCTAACTTCATGGTAACCTCTGAGGCTAACTGGACTCCTGGTTATGTGATGAACTGACCCCCAGCTGACTTCACGGGGGGCTGCACAGGCCAGGAACTGCGACACGGACTCTGCGTCCAGCATCCCACCGGCCTCACCAAGGTGAGCGCTACTCGCCGATGCACTCGCTGCACAGCCCAAGCCTCCACGTGTGCCACTGAGCCCCACCCTCACCACACGCGTGCGGAGGGACAAGGCAGCTGAGGGTCAGACGGGTAAAATAACGTGTCCAAAGTCCTCTGGCTTAGAAGCAGGGGCTAAACGCCAACACCTTCGCACTGCCCCACGCACGGTATTAACTGCTCTGACACACTGTTTCGATCACCAGACTGACTGAGCAACTGTAATTTAAGAGGCGTTTGCTAGGCACGCACCGGACAGCAGAGCCCTGAAGGAGCGTGGTGGTTGGCCCAGGCCTCCTTAAAATTCCAGGGGAGAGCATTTCCTACAGAATATCATACCCTTTTGGTGGGTGAGAAAACTGAGGCTAAAGATGAAATGGCTCCCCCTCGTTCTCACAAAGGGCGTTTGTCAGAGAAAGGATCTGAGTCCGGGTTCCTCCTGCCACTCTTCTTTCCCCCTACAGCACATATAAAATGTGCTCAAATGCATGCGCATATGTATGAGTACACAACAAAGAATAGCACGGGGAGCTGGTGGCCTCCTAGGAGGAAAGGAAAGAGAAATAAGAGGGAAAGTGGAAGGGACAGAGGGAGGAAAGGCAAATATTCAGGGATTCCAAACTCCATTCCCTCCTGAAATCTCAGACACACACAGAGGGAAGAGTGACATTTCCCTTCCCTTCCTCAGCCCCCAAGGTCACCGAGCTGCCAAGCACTTGATAAACGTAGTGGTTTTTCTCTGGAGCCAGGAGTCACTGATTTGCTCCTTCCTGCTCCGCAAAATTAAAAATCGAAGGCCGACAGTTCAGAGGACTCCTGAAAACACTGCTGGAAGTTCCCAGCATGCTTTAAACGGAACCAGAAGCTCGGCGGGGAGGCCAGCGCTGCCAGCACCTCACAGGCCAGGCCAAACCCACGCCTCCCAGGGTAATAAGCACCGACTCTCATTAACGAGCCCAGAGATCCCCCACCCAGGTCAGCGAAGGGGCTACTTCTGCAATGGGCTGGGTCTGCTCTCCTGACCATGCATCCACTGGACCTTCATTGGCCCGTTCTTTCACTCATCTGCTCGGTCCTCCGTGTCCCCTTCATGCTTGGTCTTGTGGAGAAAGAGGTGACTAAAATATGATCCCTATATGCAAGAGGCTCCCCTCCTCCTTGTGGGAGAGCGTGGATAGGGAGCGCTGGGGAAGTTAGAACCAATACACCTAAGAAAAGGTGCAGTCCAATGCAGGAGAAAAGACTTCACTCAGGTCACCGTCCTGACTCCATGGAGCTCGTCAGAGTCCCTCCCCTGGTTGGTCCTGAGCTCAGGCTCAGGAAGTCCCCAAGGTTCGTGTCCTGGCTTCCTCACTCACCAGCTGGGTATCTTTCGGCAAGGTGCTTCATCTCCTTTAGCCTGTTTCCTTCTCCACGGGATGGGATCACGATGCCAACCTCAGGACTGTCGAGATGATCCCTGGAGGGACTGTTTCATGGGGGCCGGCCACTCAGCAGAAGCTCAGTGGGTGGCAGCCGGTCTCTTTCTCAGAGCCTGGTTCTGCCAGCCCCCCTGGGGGTCACTACACGTTCCCCAGCACAGCCCCACCGTCCAGCCTGCCTCCTCCCTGCCCTCAGCACGGAGGCACCAGCTCATGGGCATCTCTGATGCTGTTTTGCTTCAAATGGAAGCCTCCTCCCTATCGCTGGAGACCCCGTCTCCTCGTGCAGAAGAGAAGGAGGAAGGCGCCGACGGCTTTCAGCAGCGCTGCAAAGCGCAAGGCAGACGGGAGGGAGCTTGCCGCGAGGATGCGAGATGGCCCACGACCACCCCCGTGCCGCGTGCTGACGCCTCCGGCTCCGCGGCCAGGTGCCCCCTCTGTCCTGAGCCAAGTGCAGTGAGTGGGCGACATACACTTGAGCCCCTGATTAAAACCTGTTAGAGAGGTTTCTGTTTCATGTGTACTTGTCACTTTTCCCGTCAAACAACTGTTGTAAGATTAAACTTACATATATTGCAATAATGCTTGCCGCTGTCACTGATAAAATACTGCAGACTTTTTAAATACCACATTTTAAATATATTATTTCATCTGCTCCTTAAAGCAACCTCATGGAATAGGTATTATGATTCCCATTTTACAGAAGAGAAAACTGAAGCTCTTGGCGCAGGTCCTAGAGTAGTAATAACAGAGCTAGGATTTGAACTTTGGACTGCTGGGCCCCCAAACCCCCTCCACTTTCCTGACTCAGCAAAAACTTCTTGAGAACACTGACTAGGTCACATAGTTTTCTTATAACCTTCATGGATAGACTTGTTGGAGGCTAGACATAGAATAGCAAAGAGACCCTACAACAAGCAAGGCCAGTATCATGTTTTCCTTTTGCACACACTAAAACACTTCACACAACAACAAAATGGGGTTTAAATTTTAGTCCTGCTAAGTATTAGCTGTGTGACTTTAGGCAACTTACTTAATCTCTGTGTCCAGATTTAATCATCTGTACGACATGGCCACCATGACTCAGCACAGACTTGTGAGAATTAAACAATGAGTGGAATACATCTGGCAGTATTTCAAAAATAGTATCCATCCAATTTGAAATGATGAAACTTGAGTTTAAGAGTTTCACTGGGGGTATAAGGAGATGTTGATGCCCTAGTCCCAAAATGGTTTGGGGTTACCCTCTCATAAAAGACGGCCTCATTCCTCCCACATAACTGCCACTCGCCATCATTCATTTATCACTAAGCACAGAAAACCTGGACTCCCATCTCCACCTGCCTTTTATTTGAAATGTCAATTTTTAAAGAGTGGAGAGGTTGGAAACCCAATTTAACAAGCACACTGAAACATTGTTTATTGCCCCCATAAACATGGCTTAGTGAGAATTACGGACTTAATCAGAGTGAACTTATCTCCCGGTGAAAAGGAACACTTTAAATTTCAGAAATGGCACCTTCACTGTGAAAATCTCTTAACTTTTCAAACAAACTACAGGGGGTCTTAAACATATGGGCAGTAAAGAGGTAGCCATTACTGTGATTTGTCTTGCCCAAGAGCCAAGGAGCTCTAAAGGTTCATAACAACTTTAAGATCTAGAAAAAATATTTGGAAAATCACATTCAGGAGACATGTCTCTAAAAACCCCCGAAAGGTCTGCCGAGTGGGAAGTAACGTCTGTGCAGCTGCTTGGGGCTGCCCGGAGAAAGGCCCCCCGGCGTCGCAAGAACGGGGCTATTTCATAAGCAGCAGCCCTGGGAATGTGCCCCTCTCCTCTTCTGTGTATAAGATGAAGCACTGAGCAATAGGTCATATTCCGTGACCGCTTCTCAATAGAGAGGTGCTGCCTGAATCCCAAAGGCTGCTAAATGGTTGGGTGATTTTCTTTCCTTTAAACAAAAACACTATTCCAGAGGATGAGGTCCTAGGAACCCCAACTTCCCCATTTGAAGCTTCATTAGAGCAGCTCTGATCAGTCCAGGCAAGGTTTTCATAAAGACGCCCCATTTTGCAGAGAATGCATCAGCCTGGCTGCCGGAGGCAGGAAAGGCAACAGATATAAAATTTTATGATTTCAATGCCCCAGTAGCAGCCAGGGGGACTTAATGAAATCACCAAGATTTACAATCTGAAATAGCTATTGCACAGGCAGATACGGTTAAGGGAGCTGCGCCCTCTGACCTTTCAACCCTTTGATCCTCTCACAGCAGGTGGCCTGGAGCCCCCTCCTGGGCATCTTCCCTCTCTTCCGACACTGCTGAACCTTGATGTGCAATGAGCCTGACCCTACACAGGTGACTCCCATGCTGCTTATCACCAGCAGCTGCTGCTAATGGAATGGCCTAAATCACTTGGCCTCGGGATTCTAACTGGGAGATGACGTGCAGTGTCCAAACAGCGCTGAAATGTTCAATAATTCAGCCCTGAGTCCAGTTGTTTGGCAGTGCTTAACAATGTCACTACCAAAAACTGTCTTAGAAATGGAAATCTGTCTCCTCCGATTTATACTTTGAGTTAGGGAAAAAAATACCTTTTAAAAATAAATCACAAATCTCAAAAAAACAAATCAACCCCTAAGTCCCAAATGCATCTCTCAGAACTTCCCTAAAACCATGTGCAGCAAATTTATACCAATGAAAATCAAAACAATTTTTGGAAACCTAAAATTGACTGTTTTCAGTTCCATGAAATTTCATTTAAAAAAGCCCATATGCCAAAATGTCCAAATTCTCTTATTTTTAAAAATTGGGATGACTTCCAAAATCATAGCTATCTTTTTCTTCCTTTTTGTTTCTTCTAAAGCTACGGATGGGTAATGTGCATATGTACTTACAGCAAGCTCCATAGTTTAACCCATTTGGCCAGTATAAAACAGTTGTAATAAAATGCTGAGGAGGCAGGACATAAATTTATTATTACTGGACCTTTCAAAACAACTGATGTCTAGGTTTAACATATTCTCTTTGGTTAAAGATATGTCCGGGAGTCCTGCAGCCCCCGTCTGAAGCTTTTAGTTCTTGTCAGCTATTTGGGTTTACATGGAGGGAAGGATTTCAGGCAGGACACACAAACCACTCTACGCAATGCTGATAACTTCCAACCACAAAAGAAAACTCTAGTGCCATTGTTGATCATACTTAGGAAAAGCCTTGAGCCAATGCCTTTGATTCCGAATGAACATAATATGGTGGTCCCACTCTTTACCGACAAAGGCCAGAGCTTAGGTCATCAACGTCTGAATTCAACGGGTTAAAAAAAACACATCCATTCAGTTGAGCAGGAAAAAAAAAAGATACGATTACTACATTAGGCTGACTACTTTGTACAAAATTATTATTAAGCTACTTTCTTCAGAGACACCTACTGGAAATGCTTTATTAATACTCATATGTAATGTTGAGTGAGGATCTACTAATGTGCATGGAACTTCAGTCACACAGTTTCCAACTGTCACCCGTTAAGGCAGGTACCCCCATTTTGCAGATGGAGATGTTAAGGCACACACGCACAGAAGCTCAGTGACTTGTGCAAATGGTGGAGCTGGGATTCCAACTCAGGCTCATTGCCTGCGCCCAAGCCCATGGTCCATCCACACTTTTCCCAACAAAAGCAACCCCAAAACAAACAAACAAAAACCCAAAATAATAACATGCAACAATCTGTGCAGAAAACGCTGGGTTTCAGCTTGTCTACACACTGCTGTGGAGCACTTCAAGGCCTTCTGAATCAATTATTGTAGATCATTAAGAGGAAGTTTAATTTGGTTGACAAACACCCCTACTGTGGTGACCTCACATATCAACAACAAATGCCTGATGGTCACAAACCCATACCACGAGTCTGCTGAGCATGGTGTTAAACAAAACCACATGCGCACGGATTCCAAGTGGGATTTGACTAGGCCAAGGGTACGGCTCCTCAATCATCACGCTGCTGGTCTCCGAGCTCCCACAGCAGCCCCACCCCTAATCACTTGCAACGAGTTTATGAAGTCACCAGTCCTGTGCTCTCTCAAAAGTGCCTTTAAGCTAATGTCAATTTAGAAAAAGTCACTCACTAAACAATACAAAAGGGGACTGAAAAAGAGGGCGGTGTCAATCTTAGGTAGATATCTTTTAGCTTGTTTAAAAAAATGACGCTTCTACATGCACGTACTAATACACGTACTCGTATACAGTAGTCCCCCCTTCTCTGTGGCTTCGCTTTCCATGGTTTCAGTTAGCCATGGTCAAGCATGGTCTGAGAATATTAAATGGGAAATTCCAGATGTTTTGAGAGAGACCACATTCACATATTTTTATTACTGCATATTACTATAATTACTCTATTTTGGTATTAGTTACTGTTGTTAATCTCTTACTGTGCCTAATTTATAAATTAAACTTTGTCATAGATATATATGTATAGAAAAACATAGTACAGTATATATAGGGTTCAGGACTATCTGTGGCTTCAGGCATCCACTGGGGATCTTAGAATGTATCCCCTGTGGCTGGGGGGGGGGGTGGACTATTGTAATAATTTCCATTTATTGGTACCTGACACATAGTGGGCACCAAATTTTCTCATTTACTCTTCATTAAAAACTCTTATGAAGTGGGGAATCTACCTATTCTATAAGCAAGGTGTGTGAGGCTCAAAGAGGCACCTTCACATTCCATCTGCAAATCTGCCCTTCCCCCAAAGGGTGCCAATCAGAAATTACATGGCTCCAGTCTCCTGGACGTTGGGAGAACCTCATTCAACCTCACTGATGTTACTATTAAGTACTGCCAATAGGCATCTCTTCAGAGGATAACATAATACTAGTTTTGCACCAAGTGGTCAAACTGTGTCATAGTAAGCATGCCTTTATCCCATACTGACCTCTCATCACACAAAGGTACATGTTTAAATGTAAACCTAGTAGTGTGGAGCTAGAATGTGACGCCAGGTCCACAGAACTCCAGTGCCCGAGTTCCTGCCACTCTGCTACACAGCTTCTGGCGCGCTGCTCCTTATCTTAATCTGACAGAAATTTCATTAGTTCAAGTTTCTCTTAGTAACAATTTATAAACTTGGAAGTTTTCTTTGAAGTCAGTTTTAACATTGCTAAATGGAACTTACATATAATGACTAGCTAAGTGATGAGAGGAAAATTGGAAAACAAAAGCATCAATGATGGTTTCCCATTTTCTACTGGGATTCTCCCTCATAAATTACTCACTTCTTCTAATGTGTAACAGAGGCTTATCTCATCTCGCAAGACAACATTTCAGTCACAACAAATTAGACTGAAAACGTACTGACGGCAAGAGACACTTAAATCAGCCGGCAGTACTTGTTCCTTTTGATTACATAAATTACTACTAGAGCTTTAAATTGTTTCGTATTAACTAATCCCAACATTAGGGTAGGTGGCATTTAAGAATCACACTCATTTTAAAAGGAGATGCCACTGCGACTTGGAGAGAGCTTCCAGGGGAAGCCGTCGGGCCAAGTTCAGGACCTGCCTCAGGCCGTAAGTTGCACAGAGCTGTGGACTTTTCACTCGGAATGGCTGGATGCGACAGAGACTCACGTGATGATTTTGCAATGACAACAAATAACATGCTAAGGAAATTCCAGCAAACCAAACTATATTGTCCAATTACGTTTTTCTTTACATAATACTATCAGGGTTTCATGGATCTAAGCTCGTACTATAAAAATAAGGGTATTTTTATAGTACGAACTGTGAAGAATAAGTTTCTGTATTTTTAAAAAGCTCTTCTCAGCCACTTCATCAATTAATTCTCCCAATTTGGTGACACGGATAACATGATCTTAACTCTACGCATGACAGAATGGCGCTGCGGCGAGGGCAAGTCACGCAGCCCCAGTCACGAGTGCACTCGGGGCTTTTCTCTGGGGGACCAGGAGGCCGTCAAAGGTGAGTGCTCCTTTGCCCCCACCACAAACCCCGGTGCAGGGCACAGAGGCCTCCCTGAGGAGGAAGGCTCAGGCATAGGAGGGGGCCTCTCTGCCTAGCACTGGGGCAGGGCTTGGCACAACCTGCACAGACTGACTGGAGGGTACACAGTCCAGAGGCTCTGGGGGCAGAGGGGCTGGGTGCAAAGCCCTTCACCTCTCTGAGCCTCAGCATCCCCCATGTGCAAATATGGATTATTTCCTACTTGGCAGAGGGATTCTGAGAAATGCTCAAAAGTGAGAACAGGTCAGGTACCCGGCCGAGTGCGGGCACCGAGCAAGGACTCAGAGGAGGTCCGTTTCCTCCCAGGCCGCTCCCTTTCTTGCTAATGCTCTCCCTGTGAACCTGGGACAAGCTACCAGGTGGAATTCTTCAGGTCGACACTGCCTTCTTACAGAGCAGGAGTCTGATGACTTAGCATTAACAAATAACTCACATGCAATCTCTCAATTCTTGTGAGGACACGCGAACAAGTCACCACTGATAAGGGCAAAGGATTATGGGACAGTTGTGCATCAGTCTCGGCATTAGCAAGTGTGTACTCATCTTACCACTGTCTGCCTGCAGGGCCCTGCGAAGAAGCAAATGGTACAATGCTAAACAAGAAACACTCTTCTTCACTCACTATGAAACTGCTTAAAAATAACAAACAAGGATTAAAGACTTTCTACCCCGGAGGAAAAATGAAAGGAGAGAACGAGTTAAAACGGTGTCACCTCATTTGACAGAAACTCAGGGTCTTGGAGATGCAAAGGAGAAAAAAAGTTACTTGTCTGTAAATAAGTTAATCCTGTTACTCTGTGGAAAAGCCTTATAGTTGAAGCAGGAGCCCCACCACAAGTACACACAATGTCGCCTCTGGATCCCAGGGACCAAGAGGAGAGCTCTGACTGGGCACCGGGATGCTGGCCCTAGCGTGGTGGCCCGGTGCCGTTCCAAGCCTTTGGTGTATCTGCCTAGCTCCTGGATGGTGAGAGAGCCATAGCAGGCCTCCTGAAATTGCACTGGTAGGGAGAGGCAGTGAGGGCCTGTGAACTGGGCACCCGGGTCTCACTGCTCCCCCAGCCCTGCTCCTACTGCCTGTAATTCTATCAATCAGTACACGAGGACTGTCAATTAAGTTCGCAAACTTGCCACCGTGCACTTATGTTGGCAGCACTGTACAAACAGCTCGGTAAGGTGTCACAACCTTGGCAAGTCTGTGAACTTAATTGTCAGATTCTGGGTACGAAGACAGCTCTGATGGCCATTCCAGAAAAAGAGTTCCACAACTGCTCTGAAGGGCAGACTAGGCGCTGGCGGCGGTGCACAGCTTCCCTGGGGAGTGCTTTGAAGGAGACCGTAGTGATACTCAGCAGTGAGGTGTGTGGCACTTTTTCTAGGATGACTTCACAAAATTAATCATCACATAACCTAAATTTATATCTTCAAACAGGGCTGTAGAAAAAAATAGCTAATTCATAAAAAGTACTTGGAAACAGAAAAAAAAAATACAAAATCTAGTAATAAAAAGTGGTGCTTAAAACCTCGAGGAAAGCCATCACTACAAACACGTCTGCTCTGCTTGGTGGCAAGGGAACCATTCGGAAGTTTGGGTTTGGGACGCTAACACATCTGAATTTTATATACGTGGTTGTGGTGTGTGATTTACTTAAGAATTACCTTGATCTTTACAAATATCAATTTACTTTATTAACATGGTTAAGCAGTTCCCAAGCATTTTATATGGAGGACTGTGTTTCTAATGGCCCAGAAGGAGAAGGCCTGACCATGTCCCTCCCCTATTTACACACTTCAATGGCTCTCCATTGCCCTATAAAGTTCAGACTCTTTAACACGGCTTACGAGGCCCTGGATGGCTGGCCCTCGCCTGCCTGCCTCAGCGCTCCTCTCCTCCTGCAGCCTTGTGCTCCATCAGACTACTCGTGTGTCCTGGAAAACTCCACGGGCTACACATCAAGTGTCAAGTCTTTCTAGACGCCGCCCCCGTCCTCCCGCCGACTTTTATCTGGTAGGTTCGGTTCCGGCACTCCCTTCCTCTAAGCAGCATGGCCCTCAGGGCTGGGTTCTGCGTCTCCCCTACCAGAGCTGATGGCACCCCGAATTCACTGCTGTTACTTCCCACCTGCCTACATCTGCTCTGGAAGTGGATGTTTACTGCATACCTACCACAGGCCGGACAAGGGGATAGGCCGGACATACACAGGACTCCTTTACTGAATCCGTACCACAATCCTAGGAGATGGGTCCTAACCGCTGTCATCGACGAAGAAACTAGCATACAGAGAGACAGAGCATCATGCCTGAAGTTCCTCCAGCAGGGGCGTGGTCAGGCAGGGGACAGCAAGTGCCACTCCCATGCCCGGAACAACGCCTCAGCACTGAAACAGGAGAAAAGAGGGCAGGGGTGAAATGGTTTTGTCGAAAGTCTCTTACCCTAGAAAATGAGGATAAGGACTATGACTCTGGGAACCTAAAAGTCCCTGAAACACAATTTTAAAGCCATCAACTTAACAATGTCAACGTCTCTAAGGCCACAGAGGAAATAAAAGCAATGGTTGTTGGCCTTTGTTGAATTCCTTCTGGGCCAGGCACTCTGCTAGGCACCCAATAACCTTTATCTCACTGGACCCCCCCAAACAATCCTATAGGGGATGTACAGCCACTGCCTTCATTTAACAGGTGAGGAGAAAGTTCAAGGCCAAGCACCATGCCCGAGGCCCCAAGCAGGAAGCAGGGCAGCCAGAATCCAGGGCCCATATGCTAACTGTTCCCCCTCACTGCCACTGGGCATGGGCAGAGCTTCATGTACAGGCTAACCTGGGCCTCTGTCTGGGCCCACCTTTCCTTCCTCCCTCCTGACCAGCCCACCACCAGAAATGACGTGAAATGCCCTAATGTCACTCTGACGCCTGTACACAAAGCATGGTTTGTGAGGCTTTGAATGGAAGGTCTTCATCTGGCCAACAGGAGAAGTACCCTACCAGACCTGGCAGAGAAGGCGGCTGCACAGAAACATCGCCAGAACCAAACCGAGGTCGAGAGAATAAAAGGAAACCGGGACTGTGTAATCGGGCCGCGTTTTGGTATTTCCTAGCTGCCAGCTAACATGAGCATTCTCTCCAAGAAGAAACTAGGTCTATGCCAATACCCTTGGCTATCCTGCTAACTTACCACTAAACTCAAATTAATGTTTGCTTAAATGAGAGAAAGATATAAAAAGGCAGAAGGAGGGATCAGAATGACGATGAGCTATAAATGTGTCACTTCAGAAGGCAGGCGGGATCTTTAAGGCGATCTGGTTACCATTTAACAAACAGCAAGGGCACCCTGTAAGAGCATGAAGACTAGAGTTAGGTCTTCCCTCAAAATAACCTTTTTGCAAGTGAGAACACTAGGCTATAATTTATATTCCTTTTTGTGTAACAAATTTGAATGTCATAAAAATGGTTAAAAAGTCTTCCTATGGTAGCTTTTTCTAAACTTTTATGAACATCTGCCACATTCATTTGAAGTTTAAAAAATTCTGGCACATATGCAAAGGCATAATAAGGTGCCTATAGCTTTCAAGAAAAAAATAACAAGACAGTAAAAAATAAGCCTTTTGCTGAATTGCCAGTAAGAAAACTAGTGCAGGCGAGGAGAGGGGCCTTCCTGAGCTTCCTTCCACCTTAAAGCGCTCTGCTCTGACCCCAGGACGCACTCCTCTCCCAGTGTCACAGCCCGCAGTTCCTGAGAGAACTCCCACCGGCAGGATCCCTCTCATCTGGAGGGTGTAATAGAACCACATAAACCCAATCAACCAGCATGATTAGAGCACTCCAGGTCTGAGCTGAAATCCACAGGAGATTAGAAGACTAAATTCCAAGATATGGCAGCTCAGGGCTGCCCGACACAACCCCAGAAAATGCCCCTTTGTTCAGAAAGTGTCTTAGCTGCTTCCAGTGTAGGGCGACAACCACTGTTACTTTTCTGGGCTGAGCACACAGGAGTTCAGCATGGCAGACCCCTCCCCTACTTTAGCCACTCAGCAGAGCTAAGACTTTATCTTGGCCAGTGCTTCTGGAACTGCCTCCCTTAAACACGTTCAGAGGCTAAACAGAGTACACTTGAAACCATTCACCTAAGTGCAAAACTCGTCTCAAGTTTTAGCTTCAAAATTTAAGCCTATTTTTTAACGCATATTATACTAAATTACTTACAATATCATAAAACTAAAAAATGTACTCCTTCCATCTTCAAGTAGAATTATGGTGCTGGGTTCTCTGAAAACATGATGCCTGTCGGGGGGGCTCTCAGTGTGTCCCAGATGCCTTCCAAGTGCTGAGTCCTTTGCAGAAAGCACCTGCTTGGTGCCCTGCCACATGCTGAGGACACTATAGTAAAGGAAGCATTGTCCTCGTTCCCAAAGAACACCTGCTCCAAAGGATGATGGAGAGGGAAAGGGAAGCAAACAGCTATCACCCAGAGCAGGAGGTACAGGAAGTGGAAGACACCAAAACAAGGGGGCTTCTTGGAAGAGCTGGAGAAGGGCAGGGCTGAGCCAGGCAGAGGTGCAGGAATGTGGGTACGATTAGGGATCAGTGAGCACATGGCAAACAAGGGACAGGGAGAGGACAGAAGGCTGGACAGCAGCAAGGACTAGCAGAACTTGGGGACAATGCAGAGGGAGACAGACAGCGGACTACTAAAGGCACAGTGACCCAACAAAAGGCAATCCACTAAATGCAGGGACGATGAGCTGAGTTTCATATTCATCTTCAGACCTCTAGGACCCAGTAAAATGCCTGCAACACAAGACGCCTTCCTTTTGCTTAGCAAATGAATGAATAAGGCTTCGCAAGAATCCAAGAAAGCACAGAAAAATGTCAATGAAGGCAATAAGGAAGGAATGGGGCAAGAAATGTGTCACAGACTTGGTGACTAGAAAGAAAGAACAAGGAAGAGGAGCACTCAGCCACGCTCAGTGTGTCCCACCGGTGCCTCTGCAGGCAGGGGTGCCATTCACAGGGAGAGGAACGCCTCCCGAAAGTGGAGTGAGGTAGCTTAGGGGGCTGTGGGGGGGGGGGGGGAAGGGTGCACGCATACGTGCGTAAGACTGAGTTGAGACATCTGTAAGTACATCTAGGTGAAGTCCAACTGGCACTCAAAACTGCGGACCTGTGTTCAGAGAGAAGCATGCTACTGTTAGAATCACAGCTGAGTCCCTGACATTACCTTGGTAGCTGAAACAAAAAGCCTTGAACAAGATGACTAGAGGGCACATAGAGAAGACTGGAAACTTGGACAATCCTCAAGGTAAAAGGACATGAAAAGGGAGTCTGAAAAGGCCCGTGCTAGAACAGTCTGGAAGGCAGGAGAGGAGGCAGGGAAGAGCTATGGACTCCAATAGACCACATGGTCTTTAGATTAGTGTTTCAAACTCTACAACAATTGGCACTAAAAGCCTATTAGAAAGTATTCAATTTAAATCTTTCATACAGGAGCTTTGAATATATCCTCAAACTTGACAAACAAAGGTAAAACACAGAAGCAATCTCTTCAATCTGATCTAACTACACCATCCAAGATAGTCCCTAAACTGTGTACTGTATGTGCTCAGGGCTGGGTGATGACAAGGAGGAACTGTTAACAGAATGTAGGAGCCACATGGCCGTCCTGTCAAATTAGAAATTTGAGCAGATTTCTGTGGTCTATTTTGATCAAGATTCTCAATGTCAAACAAACAGGTTTTTCGATAACCAACTTGTTTCATTTTCGTAAGCACAATAGCACAGTGTGCAACAGTTAGCGGAGAAGCAGGTGGTCCTCGTCGCCGTGAAATGAAGGGAACAGAAGAGAAGTAGCACTTCCTTTAAGACATGCAAAGCATCATCACAGACAGATATGGCTTTAGATTTTCCCTCTGAGAGCTTATCTCCTGTGCAAAACAGCCAGGCCCCCCACCTCCCACCCCATTTTGCTCTAGTACAAATTGAAGCTCTCTCCTGAGGAGGGAAAAGCTTCGGGTTCATATCTACAAACCAATGGCACTTACAAAAGCGCACATAAGTCCTTTTAAAGAACTGCTATCTAATTGGTATGGCCATGCAGAAAGCAATCTGGCATCGGATTTATAGCCTTGACCAAGCATTTCTTCAATAGGGGTTCTATGCTAAGGAACTAAGTCAAAATGCAGATAAGACCTGATGCCTAAAGATATTCACTGAAATTGGTATTTATCATAGTGAAAAATTATAAACAATCTAAGTGTCCTACAGTAATAGGAAAATGGTTAAGTTGTGATATATCCAAACGTGGAACGAAAGGTAGCAAGTTAAAAACGATTACCACTGAGAGTAAATGAACACGTGTGGAAATCCCCATGCCATAATACTGACATTTAGAGACATAAAATTATACATACGTACAAGCATAAAACACATGTTAATTACATACACTTACACAAAATGTGGATTCATGGAATAAAAACTAGCAGGAAGAATAATAAAATGCTAACAGTGGTTAAATTTAGAATAATGGTACTGTGGACAATCTTAATGTTCCAATTTGTACTTACTTCCATGTACGAGGGCTGTCTGGAAATAATCCAGCCATAAACGCCTCTATTTTTCATATGACATGGCTGGATACTTTCTGGACAGCCCACGTACTTTTTACACCACATTTTCTACAATGAAAAATGTGGTACTGTTACAGTGGTTTAGAATAAACATCATTTTATAAAGCAAATCATTTCCCTTCCCGCGTCCAAGCCCCTGAGGACCTTTCTCCTCCTGCCTCTTTGACCTTCACACCCTCACCCTTGACAAGGGACACTCTCCAAGCGAGGCGGAAAAGCGCCAGACACGAGCCCAGCGGAAAGGGTCTAAGCTGACCGCTCAGCTCTGTGCACCTGGGAGGAGCCCGGGCCTGAGGTGCTGCTTCCACACGCTCCCCCGGGTAGAGCTGTGAGTCCACAGACCGTGTCTTTCCCACTGCCATGCAGCAACACGAAACACCAAGGAGAGAGATCTGGGGAGGAAAGGAGCCGACTTACCTCCATTAAACTTAAATGGATTCCTATGAGGTAGGGCATGGGAGCACTGTGAAGAGAAACAGACACACAGCTGCTTTAATGTCTGTTGCTTCCGACAGAAAATTACAGATGGTTCACTATTTGGAGAAAAACTGTTTTAATAAACGTATGCACAGTTACATTTCCTTTCACAACAAAAATCCTAATATGACATTTTGTTCCCAAGCCTAGAAACTTCAGAAGAATTTGAAAATGCGGGCAGTTCTGGAAGCAGCACGGGTGGCGGGAAGGCAACTGGCTTCAGCATTGGTCCCTAAGCAGCAGCTGTGCAAATGCAGCTGCATGGCCTCGGTTGCTGGATCTTTAAAATGGGGTCTTGGCATCAAATTGGAAGGTTGTTATCAGAATGAGAGAAAACATACATCGAGTGATTGCTACAGATCCTAGCACAAATGGAAACTATTACTGCCGTAATTACAACAGAAAAAGCAGTTAACCATTTACGACGTTACTTTACAACCATGGATGTGCTAGGCATTAGATGAGAAACCTCGAATTCATCTTTCCTCATCCTCACGACCACTACACAAGGTCAGTACCGTCCCCATTTACAGGGGAAGAAACAGACCCAGAGAGCTTAAATCACTTATTTAATGCCACAAAGTAAGGGGCAAAGCTAGGATTTGGCTCCAAAGTTTCTTCCTCTGTGCCATATGACTTCACATATACTGAGCCTAAAACTCCCAGGCCTGCCTCCCACAGGCCCTTCTCCTTGGGGTGGGGGTGTCAAGGAGCAGGAAGGAAGGGAGCAACTGGCAACTTTACCATGTGTCTCTCCAGCGTGGGATGCATTCTGTGAAAGGTGCAAAAGAGTGCTTTATGAGCCTAGAGGCCAGATACCTGTCCCAGTCTGAGGTGACCAGCCACCTTTCCTCGGGGGCAGCTGGGGGAGTGGGAGCGGACCTGCAAGGATGGCTTTCTTGGGGACAGACAGGGTTGGGAAAACAAGGAGTAGTGAGAAATGAGAAGGAAGAGGTTTGCTTCCACTTGAATACTAAGGAGTTTAGGCTTTTATCTTGAAAGCAATGGAGAGGCGATGAAGATTTTTAAACATCAGATGTGCATTTTAAAATTGCTCAAACATTTAAGAATAAGAAAGGGCACAATTCCCTCATTACCATTCAACAAATAAAATTCTTCAAGCAAAAACCCTTTCCCTAGAATATAAAATGTCCTCCTTACTACAGATCTCAGCAGAAATACATCTTGGGAGCCTGTAAAACAGACTTGAATATTAGCAGCACAGTTTGGGAACGATTCTTCTAGAAGACTTTTGTATTTGATAATAGCCAAAGAAAGAATTATACACACAACTGCAGTGAAAGTGGAGTTGTCTTTCTTCTTTCTTCTTCTCTCTTTTTTAAAAAAAGGCATCTGCTGTGTGCATTCAGCTTCTCTTCGCTTCTAGGGGCAAGGAAATGCCCTACGATATTTTTTCCCCCTTAAACTGTAAACCATTAGTTTAGCTGCCAGCGACACAAATGCTCAAACTTCCCAGCGTGCCGGGCTCTGCAGTCCAGGTTTTTTCCAATGTACACTGAAATGAATGTGTTTCTAATTAAGTGGCTTCAGGAACACGACAGCTTCAATGTCAAAAACACAAAGTCTGAACCCCGGCAGGAAGTCTTAAGACTACAAATGTCTCATCTAGTGGAACCTTGCCTAATGCAATGAAAGGATGCAGGAAGAGTGCAGAATTCCAGAAAAATGGCCACTTATTAATGTGTCCAGTGCACGGCCTAACACACAGATGTGAAAAACACTCAGGTCCGTAATACTTACCCAAATCTTAGCAACTTTTCCGGCTCCTACATCCAATCATGCCATTGACCAACAACCCTGACTTTTAATTAGCATTTCAGAACTAAAATTCCAATAAATTAAAGCACAGAAGGAAACACGCCAACAATTGTGAGCAAAAGGTGAAAATAAATACCTACAGCAAAAGCCTCTGTATACTTCAACACAAGCTCTTATGTAAAAAAGGACTATTTTTCTAGAATTTTAAATACATAGGTTTTAACGCCATGCCCTTTTGTCTTGCAATAAAATCCATGGTACAGTGACAGAGAGGAAAAGGAGTCTTACAGAAGTGACTGCTGATGAAGAAGGGACAGAGTGGGACTCGCTCTTCAGCACCGTTAGGTAGGCGTTTTCTTCAGCACAATTATTTTCCAAAGAGTAATTACGGCCTATCATAGAAATGTAGTTTCTTAGCCAAGTATTGTTAGGGCTGCGACAGCTCTGTATTTAGAAAATATTTAAAACACATTTATTCTGAAATCATGTTTTGTATGAATGCAAATTGAGACAAATACCTTTTACACTGTCATCATTTGCTTACAAAGCCCCAAATACCTCCTTGAATTTATTGCATTTTTGCTCTGCATATGTACTAATTACAAATTCCACGTGGGAAAAGGGGGCTGGGAGAATCCCAGGGCTCCTTAACATCTCAGTGTAGCACATACGTAACTGGGTAATTCTAGGTGTGTTCTGAAAACAGTTTTTAGTCTCATTATACTTCAAGATTGCTGCCACTGACTCATTTTCTTTGGAAACCTCTTTATTATGGCTTTTTATTGCAAAGAGAAACTTTTGTGGGGGAAAATCAATTCACCCATGAGCATGTCCTCTTGACAGAACTACTTGTATTTTTCTATTCTCCCCCTCCAAATTGGCTCACATTAACAAACACCGGAGACTGCAGTGTGCATATGTTTTATTGTTTTCTCACTGGCTACATTAGCATTTCCCATTTTTTTACTATAATCTTTGTGATTATTTTAAAGACTGTGTAATATTCCACCAAGTATAGATGTACCATAATTTACTTACTCCTGTACCTGGAGTTAGACATTGAATCCCTTCCAATTTTTCACTGTAAGTAACACCACAATGAAACTGAACAACTTCCTGTACGTGAACTACCAAACATGGAATTCACAAAATCAAAGGGCAGGACTGTCTCTTTACGCTTTCTGTTACATCTTGGCAAAGTGTGTTCTACAAGAGCAGTATCTACTGCAGCAGAGATCTTTCAGGACTGTTGCAAGAATTAGAGACAATCTACAAAGCACCCAGCACAGGAGCAGCACATGGCAGGCTCAGTAAGTGACCATCATCATGTCCAAACAGGTGCTCGGTGATCCCCTGGCATGGCTGGTACCTCTGGGTCCATTCTCTCATCACCCGCAAAATGGTTTCCTGTTACTGCTCTGGTTCTCATGGATACATGGCAAACCCTGGAGGGGATGGTCGAGACTCCAAGATGAATGGGAGGTGCTTGGCATGCATCATCTCTACATGTAACTCCAAGCGCACTCTCCTGTCATCTGTCCACTCACTCTCCTGTGACCTACTGAGCAACTTCTAGGGTTGCTTACCACTTTCTTTGGAAGGTTTGATTTTATGTACTACCAAGAAGGCAAAAACTCCCAAGTAAACTATGATTCATTACTTCCTTACCATGTCGAATGATACTTTAAAGGCCATTTATCATTTGTGGGCATAAATTAAAAGGAAAATATAGCAAAATTAATTGGTTAAGCTATTCCTTAAAAAGTTCTTCTCATCCAGAGTCTGACTCACCTGAATCATTTTTTTCTGGTTCAGAGTCATCAATGGTCATGCTTTGCCAAGGCCATTGCAGTAACAAAACTTCATCTACAAGGTGCTGTCCTCCTTCATTAGGTCCTAGGAAGAACCTGTCTGTTGCTGTCTCGGAAGCTACGAACATAAATAGCTGTCCCACTCACAGCAAACCAACGCCATGCTCCTCTGCTCTGGCGCCTTGCCGCACTTATAGCAACTTTACGTTTTGATGCAGAATCTGAGTGCAAGTTTGAAGACGTTTTAAATGGCAATTAGGCACGTGTGCAGAACCAACAATGCACATAATTAAATTAAAGCGGTGATAATATTCACAGCTATGACCACCTGTGTCTCACCTGCCCCACGGCTGACAGCGATCGTGGGATGCTACTGTACACCTCTGAACAGAAGAACAGGGCATATTGTACTAGACCTTTGTTCTCTGGGAATTACTGCATGTCTGACTTAATCAGTTACACCCTGGAAGAGTTAGTTTTCTTCCTTCTCCCCTGCAAAGGAAAAGGATTCTGCCACTGGTGTCAAGGCAGTGACAATGGAACGACCTTTACCTGAAAGTTAGGTTCAGCTTGAATCCTCTTAAGGGGGAAAGAAACTAATATTTATTGAGCTACTACAACCCAACTGCTTCAATGCATTACTTATCCATCATTCTCAAGGCAAGTCTATAAAGCAGTGCTGTTTTCCACATTTTCAGAATGGGGAACAGGCTCAGAGAGGTAAAGTAACTTGCTCAAGGCCACACAGCCAGTAAAGAGTACAGCCATATTCAAGCACAGGGCACTGGACCAAAAGCGCATGCTGTGTCCACAATGCCCCACCGTGCACACTCAGTACCTCAGCCAAAGGAAAGGCGTGCTGGTATACCAAGGGGGCTTCTCACCCAGACTCTAGGGCCCTGAGGCAGACCAGTTATCTTTCAGGTAAGTCCTACAGCGTGAACTCATTCCTGGCAATGATCAGGCCTGAATATGGATACTGCAGACTTATTAATGGTCCTGTAGTCCCCTTTCATTATTACTGCACTTTCACAATTTGTTTAATTCCTTTCCCCCAGATAGCTAGAGCCCTGTTAATTATGTTCCCCTGAGGTGAGCAGCTACTAATTGGAAAAGAGTCAGGTGAAATAAAAGAACACTGGCTGCTCAAATACATGAAATATAGCTTCCTGAGACAAAGAGGGAGGGGAGGGGAGGGGAGAGGAGGGCAACAGTGGGTGGGCTGGAGGGTCTCCTCCACTCCCCAGGTGAGCAACACCTTTTACCTGAGAAAGGAACTAGTTTAGAGCTGCCCAGGGATTTGGCAGACCCACTGTTTTTCTCTCCATCTTCCCCAGATAAATGCACAGACAGCTTTACAATTCACACATCACAGTACCCACTGCACCTCTCAGAGGCACACCGCCTTCTTAACCAAATGCCCTGAAGGGCAAAGGAAACCCTGCAAGTCTTTCCTCAGTCCCCCATTTTTAAAAGAAAAGAACACTCTGAACGAGGTCTCACTCCTTTGAGCTTTTCTTTTTCTGAAAAGAAACAAAAGTGTAAACACAGTTTGTCCCAGAGTTTTAAATTCCACTCTCAAATAACGAGGCCTTGGCATTGTTAGAGAGGTTAAAGAACAAAAGAAGGGGAGCAAGAACCAGAACAAAGACCTCATAGCACAGCCTGGTCTGACGGAGAGTTACCAGATAGACGGTCTACAGACTCAGGCATCGGCCAGCGCTGCCCAAGGAGCCAGCACTAGGCTGAGAGTGCACTGGCGTTTTCTCCTTGGAACCTCACGACAACAGCGTGAGGCAGGTGCTATCACTAACGTCATTGTATGGACAGAGGGAAACATGGAGGCTGGGAAGCCAAACAACTCAGTCAGGTCACTCAGCTAGTAACCAGCAGAACTAAGCGAGAACCAAGTCCATGATGCTCAGGTAACCCAAGCTTGTTTCCGAGGCCGTGGAAGGAGGTTAGGCTTTCTTAAACCTGCTCCCTGAGGGCCCACCAGCAGCTGTGCCAGTTCCAGGCCCTTCGCAATCTGTCCAAATCCCCTGGCACCCCCCACCCCCCGACCACTTTATCCCAGGTACCCTCTTGTTCCAAATGGGCCTCTGCTCAATCCGCTTCCACCCCCAAGTCCGAGTGAATGTGTGCTGCCTGGCACCACTGCTCAGAGCACCCCGGTGGTTGCTAACTCCTCTCTTTTGAGAGGCTTTTGTCTGCGTTGCCCATTGGGCATAAGCCACGTGCTGATTTGCATGGTTATTCTAGACCGTCAGTCCAGGAGAACCGAACACTGTCCTGCTTCGTGGAGTCTACAGTGGTGACGTGTGCAGAGCAGGAAGGCTACAGACAGTGGGGCAGCTATGTCCTGCGTGCTCGCCCAACACCAAGGGCTGTGTGGGAAGCTTTATTACTGTATCTCGTTTAATCCTCCAACAATCCAATGCATACCATCCATTTTATAGATTAAAAACGGATTCTCGCAAATCTGCCCGTGGTCACAGTTAATGACTGATTCCAGCCCAAATCCTTCCGCTTCAAAGTCTCTTATGCTATTCTTGCTTAATATGAACCTCTCTTAACCGTTATGGGACACTCAAGAGAAAAATGGTTATTTGATATTGATAGCTGAAAAATAAAATAGCAAGTGGACACTTCATACCCAGAATAAAATTACTACATCTGCCTTAAATGGATTGATACTCTCTTTTATTCTAAACAGAACTGAAGGTAGTATATATGAATATGGTCAATAACAGCAGTAAAAGCAGGAAAAGAAATAAGGGCAAAAAAACAAAAACTCTCCACAAGCCAGGGTGAGGTTAGTGCTTCAATCGTGGGTTGCGAGGTTCTGCACACCTGCTGGGATGGCACACATTTGTCTCGAGCACTCCAGCCCAAAGAGGGAAATAGGACCATACTGTGATTTGCGGTGTCTATAGAGAAAAATACATTAGTCACGTGGGAGCCTGACTTTAAAAAGGCACTCAGGGAGGGGAAAGAGAAAATCAACATCTTCTGGTGCATTTATTATGTGCTGTGTGTTTTCCATCTGCTATGTGTCCGGCACCATGTTGGGCTGGGGACAGAAGGGAGAAAAAGAGCTGTGGACCCTGCCTGTTTGAGTTTACAGTTAAGAGCAGACACGAAACAAGCACATGCCTGTATGTGTGTAAACTGCTGCACGTAGGCTTACAGGGTGCTGTGGGGTGGACCTAAGATTACTGCGTTTCACCCTCGTAGCCATCTTGAAAGGCTGATCTCCATAATTTACAGAGGAACTTACAGCTTCAAGAGGTTAAGTGACTTGACAAAGGTCACAGCTGGTGAGAGGCAGAAAATATGTCTTGAAAAGCAGAAGGGGCACGAATGCCATGAGTTAATCAAGGTTTTCTTAGGGGAAATGATATTTAACTTCCTGCTTGGTTTCCAACCATCCCTGCTTGATTTATGAGCAAGAGCAGAGGACGAGGACTCATAAGAGGACAGGAGCATTTCTAGATTGGGAGAGGAGGCAGAGACTGCTTCACTTCCAACTGCAATTTCAGCAGCTGAACCACAGGGCTCACCACAGTAGACGAGCTCACTGTGTGTGAAGTTGGGCACTGGAGACGGCTTGCTAATTCGAGACACATGTATATCACTGGAGCTGAGAGGGGTGAAGGGGGCGAGGCAGGATAATGCCCTCTGAATGTGGCCCTGTGGTTTCCTGGAGTAACCTTATGGGTTGGGAGAGATGCCTTCTAGAACTCCAAGCCACTGCACCCAACCAAATGAACACTTCAGTCACAAAGATAAGGCCTGGAAGAAAACCTGGAAAGGTCAACATCAAAGCCTGGGGTAGTCCGCCCTTTTGTGCCTCCTCGGTTTACCGGAAGGAGACAGACTTGGAAAACATCAGGAAGGGCTCCATGGCTAAGACCACTGCAGCAGGAGAAGTTAATCACAGAGGAAAGGTCAGGAGACAGGGCTCTCTATTGCCCCAGAGAGTTCAATGAGAACCATAATAGCTAGAGGCAGCTGCAAAAGGGAAGTCTCAGGCTGTCAGCCCCCAGCAGCCCATGAGACCCTCACAGAAATGCAGGAAGGAATAAGGTACAAAAGAAGTGAGGAGAGAAAAGGAGAGAGAGGTGTATGGAAAAGTTAATCAAGAGGAAGTAACAAAAACAAAAAAGAACATAAAATTGAAAATGCAACTGGTAATAAGAGGAGATTTTCTGTTTTTCCAGGACTAAGATATGTCACAGGCCAAGATGCATAGCATCCAATTTCCTTCTTAGCCGAGGCTCCCAATCTCTCAAATGTTTAAGGGGAAGACAAACCACACGTGTTGAGAGATCCCTCCAAGCCTAGCACTGTGCTGGTGCTTCATTATTCTCCCTTGTGCCCAAGCTGAGACAGGCAGGGACACTCGTCACAAAACCCTGACATGAGGTAACTTGCTGCACTGCGGAAGCTTCTGTAATGATGGCAGGACATGCTCTGTGGCTCTTGCTATACTGAGGACCAGGAACATATCTAGAATGTTTTTGCTGCAGAGACCACTACAGTGTGCCTTAGAAGTTCCAGAGCTTTCTAAGTGTTGGGTCTAAGACAGGCTCCATGTCAGGGAGGAGTGAGGAACTGCATATAGGATGTGTCACGAGAAATGGAAAACCAGGCCAAGGTTTGGTTGTCTAAGCAGAGGTCAGAGCCAGCTGTGTCCATGGAGGCTAGTCAGAAACTGGGTCCAGAGGGGCAGGCTGTTGCCCTGTACCACGCTGGGCAGCAGCAAAGGGACTGGAAGTGTGGGACCAGTAGGGCAGGTCCAGGTGCCCCGATGCAAATGCAGGAACAGCAGAGGAGGGAAGAGGGCCACCTTCCCCAACCCAGGAAAGATCATTCCCATGGTACCCTGCATGTCTTAGCACCATCGTGGGAACACCACTGGTGCGGCTGGATGAGAGCTGTCCACTGTACTCCTAGCATCTGTGCTGTCAGGGGCACCTCGCAGGGACCAGGCTAAGGATCTGATGCCAACCATCTACACAGGATCCTCATTTTTGAAGAATGTTTGTTTTTTGCTGTATATACTTTTGGAAGGTTTAAAATGTTTTCTTTAATATAATAAGGATGAACTGAATTAGCCTTACTAACAATAATAAAGAATATATTAAAAATCCAATGGATCTGGAATTAGATACTGGTGATGGTTGTACAACCTTATTAATACACGAAAAACCACTGAATTGTACACTTTCAAAAGGGTGAATTTTATGGTATATAAATTATACTTCAATTTAAAAAAAAAACCTAATGGAGAACTTGAAAAGACAGTTTTCCTGTAGGGCCTATAATATAGACAGATCCCTATGGAATCTATAGCACAGAAAATGCAAACAGCCTATTCTCTTCTCTTTCCTATTTTTCTACCCGGAAGATAGTTTACACAGAAAATGTCCAAAGCTGCCTGCAATGGCTCTTGGCATTTTCAGCTGTGGGTGCTGCTGCAGGAAATTAAGGTGCATCTCAATGTAGGGCTCAGTGCCTGTCAGCATCTAACAATTTCTTTTTAGTTGCCTACTTGATGCCAGGCTCTTTATGGAGAACTGTGCTTTCAGCTATATTGTTGTGGATGAGAAACCTGAGGCTCAGAGAGGTGATGCTACTACTCAGCCAAAGACACACAGACAGACACACAAACCCCCCCACACACACTCAGTAGGCCCAGAGCCAAGATTTGGACCCAGAGCTTTAACTTCCAAGCCTGAACTCTTCTACTAATAGCCTCTCTGTTCCAACCACAGGGTTAAGTTCAGCCAAATTATACTAAGGTATTTATTTACCTAGAAGTCTGTAATTTTTCTTACTTAAACCAAAACACGTTGTTGTGCCTTTCCTAACCATCAGGCCCACCGCAGATTCAACTTCCTTCCTTCTGTCTGAAGCTGACGTCCTGGTCCTCGTCCTCTCCTTCCTGTCTCGGATGAGCTCCTTGTTACAGGAGTTCCACCTCTAAGCACTGGGCCTATCTGGATCCCTTGCTGCTTCTTAGCTTTAAAAAAAAAAAAAAAAAAAAAAAATCTCTGTTCTCCCACTCTTGCCTGACACCTGAGATCTTTAGTGAAGCAGTATTTTCTTCTCAGATGCAGAACCATCTATGAGCTCCTACCTTCCTATGCCCAATGCCAGGGACATATCAGGCACTCAGAAATACCTGCTGCCAAATGGAAATCACACACTCACACACACACACACACACACACACACACACACACACACACACGATATATAGCCATTAAAAACATAAAAAATTGTACTGACTACTATTTATGGAGCATGTTTTGTGTCAGTAGTAATTACCACTCATGTCTGACAGAAGGGAGAGCAGGCGCAGAGAGGTTCAGGGACCTCAGAGCCAGTAAATGGGGACATCAGACCCAAATCCACGTTTTCTTGTTTTCACCATATCACACTTCACTGACTTCTATTTCTGTTATCAAGAATACCAACAATCCCACTTACTCTAGCCTCGGTTTATTCCCTATGCAAACTGCATGGCAACAATGAAGATGTCCCTTCACAGTGACTGATGCCCTGTCACCCACAAGGATGATGTTCTCTGATATCAGGCATATTCCAGCCTGTTTGCTAAGAATCCTGGGTAGACTACGTGATGCAGCATGCGGGGCTGGGGAATTCAGGACCTGACCGGCAGTAGAGATGAAGAACTTAGAACCACTATCGCTAATAGAGAACTGGAGCATGCCCAGTCTAAGGGGAAGAATGGCTTTCAGAGTCACCTGGAGATAAATGTCAGGAATGCATTTTACAAAGACAAATGCAAAATGCAAACCTGCATTGCTCACATCTGATTTGGTATTTCAGTTCGGCCACACCCCCAGAAAGCATCAGGAGTTGGCTCTAAATTGGCTCTTGCTCTGGCTAATCTTTGGGGAAACACATGCACTTACCCTGATCTGATTTGGAAACATCTGATCACAAAGATGTGTTAACAAGTGTCCAAAAATAACCCAAATATACAATTCAACTTGAGAATGACCTGTGGTCCTTATTTAGGACTGCTTCTGAATAAATAAGGGAGAAAAACGAATTTATACGGGAAATACCATATGGTTTCTACTGGGACCATTTATTAGCAACATTTAATTAGCATAGTGCCTGGTACATAGTAAGTGCTCTATAAATATTTGCTGACTGAATAATTAATCAGTGATAACATAAGTGTACAATTAACAAGCCATCAGGAAACCTACATGATGTAGTTTTTCACAAAATCTTAATGATGGGTACAACTTATTCTCTAACACTTTGGAGGATATTAGTAATGAGAGCTTTCATATCAGATGGCCTTGGATTTCAAGTGCAGGCTCTACCAGTTCTTAGCTGTGTGACAGTGGATAAGTCACTAAACCTCTCTGAGTGGTTAATTTCCTAATCTATACAATAGGGCTAATACAATTTGCCTTATAGCTTGATTTTGAAGATTTTGCAATAATGTTTATAAGAGCTTGAATGCACACAGTGTACTCGATCGATGGTGATGATTATAGGGAAAGAGAATGCTGATTCTTATCAGCAAGTTGATTCTTTTGTCCCAGAAATGGGAAGGTTCTGGCAACACTGGCTAAGGTCAGGGCTGCCATCAGCCAAGGTAGGGTACAGTCTCAGTTTCACTTTCAAAGTCAAGAGAATGGCACAGATCTAAAGTAGAAAGGAACCAGCAGCACATGTTTTTAAATATTCATAAGGGCTGGAAATGTCTTACTCCTTTCGTTTTTTTCTGCCATCTGCTTTTGTTTCTTTTCTTTTCATTCTTATGCCACAGCTGCAAATGAAAACAACCATACAATAACTTGAGTTAAATAAAAAAAAAAAAATCAAAATAAAAACAATCTGAGGGGTAAAAAGAGAAGACAAATGATAAAGTTTTTCCTGGAGCTCACAGACTACAGAAGGGAGAATAATGTTTGATGTGAGTTAAACCTTCTGGAAACCAAACTCCATGTCCCATGTCTATAACAACCATGATAAGAGCAACAACCATGATAAGAGCAACCACCATTGACTAAATGGCTCCTGTGTGCTACTTGCCAATGAGCATCTCTCACTCCTAAAGCCATGCTTCAAAGTAGGTAAATTAAACCCATTTTACAGAAAAAGCGAATGCAAATCAGAGATGTAAAATACATTTTTAATGGTTAACAGCTAGAGGTGAAACTAAGATTTGAGCCCAGGTCTGCTTGAATCCAAATCCAGAAACTTTCTCTACCACCCTCTTCAAAAATGAGAAGGGACTTGAAAAAATTAAGTTGGGAAATATGTAGGGCAGACCATTCGTATTAAACTGATTTATCCAGATTAATTAAAATCTGTGATTATAGCTCTAATTAAAGTTAACTCAGATAATTGGTTGTTGTATTTGTGAATGTGCAATTAGAGCCTTCCACATAATTGCAGGGCTTTCGGCATCATATTATCCATTCATTCACCACATCCCAGAGCTTTGCTCTACTGGCCTCTTTTCTCCCAGAGGCTGCTTTACAGCCCAAGGCCCACGACCTGTAATACCAGCAGCGGGGTCTGCGCTCAGCCCCATGAACCATGACTTTGCTCAGAAGTTAGCGAACACCTCATCTTCAAGGACAATGCAGAAAGCTCTCAGAGCCTACACTACACTGTTGTCCTGAAAACTCCTAGCAGCATGTACCTGAAGGAAAACTGGCAGCAGTGGCCCTCATGTGTTAATTACACTTGTGAAGTCTATTATGCATAGAAAGGGCACCTGCTGGCAGTGAAAATGACTAGGATCTGCCCTTCCTGTGTAGTGAGTAAATTGAGAGTTCATTTCTACAGGAGATAATAGTTTTCAGATTCCATTTCGTGTATCCCCTGCATGGGGACGTACTTAACATTTAAATCATCTGCAGAGGAACAAATCTCCTTCAAATTTACATGTTTCAGTCTCCTAGCACTTTACTTAAAATGCTAGTTATCCCTGCTGGCTCTTACCGCCAAGGATTAAACTCAACGTAGTAAAAGTCACTGAGCACAACAGAATAAAGTTATTAGCATTGACTCAAATTGCATGACTTTTATAGTGTCTGACCAAAGCACTGGTAGCAGGCTGAAGGTGATCAAATCAAGCCTTGAATGGAGGATCTGGGGTTGTTGTTTTTTTTTCCTTTTTTCTCTTGGCGTCTTTGATGTCATTGTTCTTACGTCTTGCAGTTAATAAAAGATACCAATCCCCACCTGCCTGTAATCATCCTTTGGTCAAATGTCAAAAAGTTCTTTCATGAAAACAACAGACCAGGAGAGAAATGCTGACACATAGACAGAAACTCCCATGGTGGAGCCTAATCACAGAACCCACTCAGGCTCAGAAAAGTACAAGTCTCAACGCTGATGTTTCTGGAGTGCAAGTCCAGGGTGCCAAGGGCTCGGCAGCCTTCCTTGACAAGCCTTCTCGTCTAAGTTGGACTTGCCAGGATCACCACTCTCCACGAGGCTGGTGACACAGTTCTCGACAGCACGAGCATTAGAGAGGAAGCTGAAAAAAGAGTCTTGGATCAGCTTCCCCAGGAAAGAGTAAAACAGCTAAGAAGTCCTCTAAGCAAACAAGGCGGGCAGGCTGGGGCCGAAGACGGCAGCTGGGAAGCACAACGAGCTCGCACACACACCGGTTTTTTTAAAGGACAACTTTTCAACTATAAAAACCACATCCTTTTCATTGTAGAAATAGCTGAAAACAAGGGAAATAAAGTCATGCAGAATTCCTCTCCCTCCTCCCCATCACCAATCACAGTTAACATTTTGGTATATATTTCCTTCTAGGTTTCTGACCCGTGAGTGTTTGATTTTACAAAAATGGACCCATATCGTACACAATACCCAAATTGGGGCAATTTACTAAACCTCTCGGGGCCCTGGTTTACTGGCCTGTGAGATGGAGCTAAAAATATCTGCCTTCCAGGGTTTGCTGGAAGAATTAAATGAGATCACAGATGTAAAGGAGATGGTCCCACGACAGGGGCACAGGAGACAATCCACATGGCAGCTACTTGATCACTGATGTTACTGACTGAGCATTTCCCTCTCCACAGTCCTGGGCATGTAAGCTGCTGGTTTTCAACTAGCTAACCATTTAGCAACCAAAACTTTCCAAATGACAGAAAGCCAAAGCTGTACTATTGGGGGGCAGAGGGACTGTGATGACTCTTGGCCCCACCAGTCCCGGCACCGAGGAGCCCCTGGGTGACCCTGTCTGAAGCTTGGCATCAGGACACACAGGCAAGTGTCCTCCAGGGGGAACCCCACAGTTTCCCCTTAGAGTGCATGAATGGGTGAGAAATGTAGGGGTTATGTGTCTCTCTCTGTGTGGGGGACCCTGAACATGTGTCTGTGGGGAAGGGACCTGTGTCTGTGTGTGGGTGGGGGCCACATGCCTGTATGGGCATATGTGCCTGTGAGAGTGTCGGGGTGGGTGGCAAGGGGACTGGGTGTCACTGTGTGAGTCTGTCTTAAGGGCCACATGTCTCCTTTCCGCCTTTTCTGTCTATTCCCCTCACTACCTCCCCTCCCTCCGCCTTCCCTGGGTATTTGTCTTGTCCTTTCTTCTCCCCTACACTCCCCTGGCCTCTTCCTTCCTCTCAGGTCTGCCTCTGCCCAGGCCCCGGGGCTGTCACTCAAACAACAAGCACTACTGGGCAGCAAACACAGGCCTTTCCTTTGTGACACACGGCAGTGGAAAAAATTGAGAGCTGGTCAGACGCGCAAAAGGAGCAGGAAGTCTAAGCAAAGCAATAGCCCCTTCATCTCTTAAGAAGTGGGAGAAAGGCAGGGACAAGAAGAGCCACCTCGGTAAAAATGGTACAGAGTAAAGAAATGAGCCAATTCCCCAGGGCCGCACTAGAGAGAGGCGCTGATTTTTACATGACGGCTCAGGGCTTGGTTGTCCCGGGGGCTTCCTGGGATTCGGGTGAGCCCAACACATGCAAGTGAGGAGTACCATGGGGCCTCTGAGCCCCCAGGGCAACTTGGCTGCTGCGGTGAACCTTTTCAGCGGCAGGATTGCACATGGGCTGGAGAGCCCAGCAAAAATTATGCCTGCCCAGGACCCAGTCCCTTTGAACCGATGGTCAATGTCGTGAACCATCTGCTCTTAAGTGACTGAACTGTAACCCTTGGGTGGGTCCTTTTCTCTTGAAGCTCTCTATGTCTGGTAGGCAATGCATTTTCCTACATATGCACGTGCTCCCTTATCAGCTTCTGGAAACAATGTCTTTAATTACATTAACTGGAGAAAGGAATTATTCAGAAGGAAAATGGACCCAAACCAGTCACGCGATCTTTTGGGGGAACATATTGAAAACAGGTAGTGATGGCAATGCTTCCGCAGAAAGTTACTGAGGGCCCCACCACAAGCCAGCTTTTCTACATGGTGTCCCTTCCTCTGTCATGTCATTCCATCTGACAAAATTATGTACAGAACAACCTCACTTTGCAGGTGAGGAAACAGAGCCAAGAGGCTTACCCAAGGTGGCAGAGCTAACCCGACAGCCTGCCCGCCTGCTTTCCGTCCTCCCGCTAAAACACGGCTTGCGGACCAGACACGCTCCCAGCACAGAACTTCGGAGAGTTCTGAAGTCATGCTCGTGCTCCCAACCACAGGTGACAGCAAGTCTTACAGAACCTGCCAGGGGATGGCTGAAACTCAATGACCTTGGGGATCTCAAGTGTTCTTGTCATCAGTTTCCAATCTGTCTCAGGGGTCGGGGGGTACACACAACTGTTGGTGCTTTGGTTTCCCCAAACTGAGAAATGGGAAAAGTAGTGATCTACTTGAACTCTTAAAAATGCCATGACAGATATGACAGCTGTTTGGAAACAATGGGACCATGCAGTCGTGTGGTCTAGAACTCATGTCATTTTGGTTACGTGGCTTCACTGTGGAGTCACCGACTGCATTACAAGTCACAGACCTAAAATGCCTCCAGTTGCTAGAGCGGGAAAGGCAGAGGGCAGGGCGAGCAGCGGCCTTACCAGCAGTAGTCCAGCAGGTGCGGAGGCAGGACGGGGATGTACACGTGCTGCCAAAACATGGGGTACAGCATGGCTGCAGACCCGTGGACGCAGGCGGTCAGCTGCAAGGGAAGCACACCCGAGAGTCAGAGCTGAACATCTAAGCGAGGAGTCGCTGTCATCTGTGCGTTCAGCAATAAAATGAAGCACATGCTTCTCAATCTATTTAACGTAACTCAATCAGCTTAATTCAAATTTAGTAAAAGCTCGCTTTTTAAAAATAAATCATTTTATTTCCTGATTATGAAGCTAATGCACAATGACAGAAAATTTAGAAAGTGAAAAAATAAATAAATAAAAGTCAAGTCTTCAGCATCTGAAAATAATTTAACATTTTCGGGTATTACACACATAGGCACTTGTATATCCTTTTCTAATAAAATTAGGATTACTATTGCTACAGTGTTCATTTGCTCTTTTTTAAAAAGTTAGCATTATTTGCTGATATTTTCCCACATCTTTAAATATTCCTAGAAAACACATCTTTTAATGACGCTCAATGAATTTCCCATACTATATTTAACCACTCTTCTACCATTAAGTTACATAATCAGATCTGGTCTATAATTTTTATATCTCATTCCCAGAGGCAAAGGTTATAAATGTTTTAAGGCACTTAATAAATATAATACTATAAGCATAATAAATGTATTAACATAATAAACAGACGAAGGATGGAGGCTCTTCACACTTGCCCAGCCATGTATTAGAATGTCCCCCCTGTACCTCACCAACACTGAGAACTGGAGTCAGCTTAGTGGCTTTAAAATTGTATGTCTTGATTTTAATTTTATTCTGAAGCTCTTGTCACATGTTTCTTGACTGTATGTCTTAGGTAAATGGTCTGTGCCCATTCTTAGGCCACATTTTCTAGTATTAGTATTTCTTAATTAAATTGACTCACAAGCAAATACTACTCATAGATATGCAAAGGACACTGATCCTTCCCAATGTTTTGGAAAACACTTTATTCTTATTTTTCTTTGAATTTTTTAGGTGAAGAGAAGGTTTCAATAATTACACAGATAAATCTTTTCCTTACTGATGGTTTTCATTGCTTTTATACTAAGAAAGTCCTCCAAATTCTTCCCTAGCATTTAACTCTTTAATCCATCTGGAATTAATTGAGGTTTAAGGACTGAGGTGAGAACGTATTTTTTTCACATAGTTAATCATCTGCCTCAGCACTGTGTACTGACTAAGCCTTCCTCTCCGTGTTCTTCTGACATGTCCATTTCCTATTCCTTTTTTCTTCTTAAGAGCTAGACACATCGTACAATCAGTACTTACTGTAATTAGAATTTTAGGAAACAAAGATAGAATGAAATAAAACTGCTGCAAAATTCAATAGACTGATAGAAGGAAAAAAAAAAAGAACACTCCACCTTTGGAGATACGGCTGGCTATGAAGTGACAAAAGCCAACGACACATGTTTCTTTCTGCCTTGTTTCTTTGGTTTCTGGGAAGCCTGTTCCCATGAGGACTTTGCTTCTTTTGGAAGCTGTTAACTGGCCTTTGCTGACAGAAGGACATTTACGTGGCGAAAGAGTGACGTGCCAAGGCCCAGTTAAAAGAATCCCAGAGGTTAGTGTAACACGAACAGCTTTGAATTGGATATTCTGCTGATGTTTAACAGTTGTGAGAGCTGTGTGTTAAATCCAGGGCTGCTGTTCCCCCTCCACTTCTCCCTCCAGACCCTGTTCTTAAAATCAGGTACACGCCAGGCACAGGAACTGATCCAGCAAACTCTCCTGAGCTGTTCCCGGCGACCCCACCAAGGCCTGTAGGTTTAATCTGTCACTCTCAACCCATTTTGGTAGGTTTCCATGTAGAGGAGGCTGTCTGTCATGTTACACGTGATTAATCTCTTCAGGATTACAAGAGATGAAAAACCTTTGCTGGTGTTCAACGAGTGGTAAACAAACCAGCTTTACTCCAACTCCACCCTGAAGTCAGGCTGGAGGATGACCCTGGCCTTGGGCCCCAACTCTTTCTGCCTGCCATTAACTAGCTGCCAAAGTACTCTCACAAATGTGCCAGTCCAGTGATGTGACATCCTACTCAGAAGTCTCTGGGGCATGTCTGCAACAGGCATGTCTCCACCAGTTCCCAGTCTACCTACAGAGATGCATCTCCAGCTACAGTCTCAACTGCCTTCTCCAAGTTTATCCTGGAATGAATCATTTGCAGACTTAGGAGACCTCTTTCTTCTCTTTCCACCTGTCCTAAACTGGCCCAGATTTGAGTCCCCAGCAAACTCCTCCTTCCTCTGGTCTCTGAGAAGTGCTGCCTTCTTGCATGGCACTCCTGGGCATACACCACATTATTACTGGGGCTGTAACTGTCTACGTGTTGGTCCTCTCCCTGTAAAGTAGAGGAAAGCCTGTCTCTCTTCCCCTCTCCATGTTCTCAGCGGCAGAGTATATACGTAGGCACTACCTAATGCAATGTTTCTTAAGTAAAAAACAAATTCTACTTAGAATAGACGCACAATGGAAAGAGAGTTAGTGGCTTGACTTGTAAACTGTACTGGACCAATATGTTCATCAGTCTCACAGAACAGGGTACATTACTGAAATTCCAAAACAATAATGGCAAGCTTAGACACACGAATATGCCACTTTCTGGAAAATCAAATCAATGGATTCATTCAATAATATGCCTACTCTATAGCTCTACAACACATCAAACAGATAAAAGCACTTTAAAACCTATGATGCCATATAAATGTAAGGTGTCATCATCACATGATTCATTTGTAATTCTTTCTGAAAAAAGTCATTCAATAGGCTGTTCCTGGTTGAGACAGAACTTGATTACCTGCCTCTTTTTAGCTTAAATTGGTTTGATTGGTAATCCTATTTTAAGTGATAAAGTGGCAGAGATCTTATCTTCAGACAATGTTCTTTTCATAGCTCCTTAACTTTGAAAAAACCAAAACCAAAAATAAAACAAAATTGTACCAAGCTGAATGCCAAGATTTTAAAATTCTTACCCCTCATAAAAATTAAACTTCTAAGGTATTTTTGATCATCATTTTCATTGGGGGTTTTTAATGGCTAAGTCTCTGAAATTGGAGTAAAATGCATTTACCCATTTGATTAAAACAAACAAACAAACGAACAAACAAACAAAAAAGGGAATTGTTTGGTTCCTTTACCAAATGCTAAATGGCACAAACAATGTGCATTGTTACACATTCCTTGTGTATTGAACAGTGGCTAAGTCCAACATGAGAGGAGTGTTACAATATATCTATGCTTAATCAAAAATAGCATTATGTCCTGTAAATTATCATTAGCCACTCATTTAAAAAATAACTCTAGGAAAACCAACCCTATTTAAAGAAATCTCTCAAAGGCTTATGCTCATTTCTTTAAGAATACAAAATTCAAAAGTAATGAAAATATACAACTTAGACTGTAGTCAACAAAGGGATATTGTGAATATTTAATTGAAGTGCAAGTTGAGGAAAATGATCTTATCAAAATCTCACTCGGTGGGAGAATAGAGAGATAGTATGTGTAAAATTTGCCCAAAGTCATTAGTCACAATGAATATTCATCAGAAGCCAATTATCAATCCCATTTAATGACACCCCAAAAGATTTTGCCCTGAAGCAGCTGAATAGTCTAAGACTCCAGACAAAACTAGACAAATTATACAGCCAACAGCCAGTCTAGCCAGGACACAGATTGTAAAGTAAACCACTGGTGGGTTTTTGGACACACTTTTAGCAAATTCTGTCCTCAATTAAAGGTGCACAAGGTCACTTCTGTCTTGGAGCTTTCTGTATGGCGTCATTAGCTCTCTCCAAGGCAAAGGGAAAGGAGAGAGGAGGCGGTGTGGGTAGGACATGAATGAGGAGTGATCAATGATGGAGTTGAAAAAATTCTCAGACACTTTTTAAAGAGATATTTCTCAGAGATAATGCCTAGATTGTAACACTCTTGGATCCCAATGCCCCAGCTGATTTCTAATGGTAGCTCTAATTTAACATGGATTAAAAGAAAACCTCCTAAAAAAAAAAAAATCCCAACAGTAATATGTGCCAGGCAGGGTAGGGATGGAGTGGGGGAGGTGTGGGTGTGGGTGTGTTTGCATACATACACACTCATCACCACGTTTCACAGATAAGGAAACAGTCTTCGAGGTGAAATAACTTGCCCAGGGCCCCATAGCTAGTGATAGAACTGGGACTCACATCCAAGTCTGTCAGATTATAATGGCCACTGTGTTTCCACAATGTATAAATTAACTAAAAAATGTCTTGAGTGCCTACCCTTTGCCCAAATACTGTGCTGAGGATTCTGAACTAGATGAGATAGTCGGCATGGTCAAATTACATAGAAATGCACTTGCTGTTAGATGAATAAACATCCAGAAAACCAATTAACAGAAAATAATCATTTTAAAAACAAACACAGATCTGATCATTTCCTAGGGATTAGTTACATTTAGCTGCGGTGCTGTAGTGTCTTTACTCCACAGGAAATTCTAGACAATGAAGCCATGATTGTCAAAGGGAGAGGTTTACATCCCAAGTTGGCATATCTGTTTGAAAGTCTGGGTCTCTGCCATGTTCCCTCTCACATACTTGCGTGGAGTTTCTACTAATTCTCTTCTTGACCTGAGCAAGCTACTTCCTCTCCTGGGTCTCAACTCCCCTATACAGAAAATATGAGGCGAGACTCCATGATCCCTGTGTTCCCCTTCTAGCTTTGACAACCTGTGACTTAGAGGACCATTTTTTTTGACATGAAGAATGTGCCTCCTCTGTCCCAGCTCATCTTCAGCTATACTGACGAAGCATAAATAAAAGTGGGTCTATCTCAGAGCCGGTCTTGCTTTCTCATCTCTGCAGCTATGGGGGCCCACCTGGAATTCATGCGCTATACAGGAATCATCACCTGACTATGGAGGGCACAGCTCTCCTCTATGCTTGGCCCCTAACACTCTGAGGCCTCAGAGGTAGATGATCTCAGGAAGCCAGGCGTGTGAGACTAACGATGTGAGCTCCTCAGGACAGAGCCCACCTTAGATTCCTCTCCTTATCTTTCACTATGCTTGACACAGAGCAGGTGCTGAGTAAATGTTTGGGGAATGTTAGAATGCCTCCAGCTTAACATCATGAGGAATAGTAGGCAAGATTATTACCACACACTTAACAAATTGCAATTGCTTAATAGATCACAACTAGAAGCTGTAAATTTTAAAAGGTACTAAGATTCTGAGTTCTAACAGCTGACAGGAAAAAAATCAGATGGTCACAGTCTTCTTCACATCCTAGAACTCAGAATCTTAAATTATCAAGCTGACACCTGCTTCATCATTGAGTGAGAAGCACTGGGCTTTCTCCCCTGAACCCAAACATCAGGAAATGGATAAAGAATACAGAAAATATATTAGAGTTCTATCTTCAAAGATGGGTAGTTTTGAAGTCCACTCATTTCAACCAAAGATCATCTCATATAGAACAGTTTTAGAAAATGTCTTATAAAAGTTGTTAGCTTTTTCAGTTTGAGAACTAGATTATTTAATTATAAACTATCTTTGTAGTCATCAGAAATAAATGGTGCCATAATTCAAACAATGTTGTGGGGTTTTTGTTTGTTTGTTCCCGATTTTTACTTATTCTCAATTGCAAAACTCACCATACATCAGCAATGAGTTTTAAGTAAAATCTGCAGGAACTCTGAAAGTTAACCTACTCAACCCTTGTAAGGGTATGAAAAACCACTTTAATGATAAATGGTTCAGCTACGGTCAAACTGTATTTACTACATTTAGTGAGCGTAAATTTGGCTTTAGGAAACCAGCAGAAAGGCAACTGAGAAAGCCTCAGAAATCAAAGCCCTTCAGCTCGCCTAGACAGAGAGGCAAGAGGGGAGTAGAAAGAAGGAAAAGGGCAAAGACGTCCTGCTTTTCTTAGAAGCTGAAATGCAATGCTTGTTGATTTTATTTTTTGTGGGCGGGGGGTCAGGGAGGACAGTCTTCTTCAAGCGGCTCTACTTTTGGTTGGGTGGAACTCATCCTATCTCTTACTTCTCCACTATCCTCTGGGGAAAGAAGAGAACACACACACACACACACACACACACACACACACCCAACCCACCAACATGGGGTGGACTGGGGTGCCTGCCACAAACAGCAAAATCACCTAGGTGAGAGGAAGCTTTCTCAGGCACCTGCCTACTCCATGGCTTCTCCTCTCCACCCTCCTCTTTTTCTTTAAAGCTACCTACTAGCTGGGGTAATTAGAGTAAGTTATTAACCAGGACAACATGCATTCGTGCCAAGATTTGACACTTCAAAACATCAAGGCAACAAAAACTGCCAGAGGAAAGCTTTTATTAATAGCTACCAAAGCAGAGGCAGAAGCTATGGTATGGCAAACTCCTGCGTAAACAAGCGTACAGCACCACGCACGAGGAAGGTGTAGACTTTTCTTTAAGATGAAAAGGAAAGAGGCAACGTTACACTGGGATTGATACAAGCTCATTTAAGAACAGGAACAGCTAGGGTCTTCCCCTCCTCCATTCTGGACCTATGACAGACCACACTAACGGGTCATGGAGTCAGTGGACCCCTCTGAGTACGAAACCGTTGTCAGTGAATTCAAATCAGCACTCAAGAAGAAATCTATTTGCTGCCTCAAGTCTAGTACAAGTGGATATTTCTATTTCTTTGAAAATATTTCTAAGGTCATAATTTATGTTTAGCTAATTTACACCACTGCTTTAATGAATCACATTTTTTTCAAAAGAAAGAGAGAACTCAATATGGGATCATGAGTACCTATCTCTCAGGTATCCACACAGAGAAGAAACTAAGGAAACTTCAGGTGGTAGAAGTTACTAGGTTGGAAGGCATAGAGGAAAAAAACAAAAAAGGAATTCCCCCTATGGAGTTTTGTCAGGCAAATCCAACCTTAGAAAGTGACAGTAAACTCAAAGATTACAGCTATAAAATGGCCTTCACCATGACCATGTAACTCGGCATTCATTCTCTGCCAAGCAGTATTCTAAGTGCTTCACGTACAGTTAACTCATGTCAACTTCACAACAGTCCTAGAAGGGAGGCATGTGATTGTCCCCATTTTACAGATGAGAAAGCTAAGGTTCCTAGATGTTAAGTCCATTGTGCAAGGTCACGCAGAGCTGGTGGCAGAGCACAATACAAACCTCGGGAGTCCAGCTCAAGTCTGCCCTTAGCTCTCAGGAAACTGCCTCCATGCTCTGATCTGTCATATCCAACAATTACTGAGCATCCACTCTGTGTACATGCCAGGCCCTCCAGCAATTTAAAGCAGACAGAGAAAGATCAAAATGTAAACAATCAGCTCCAACACAAAAGCATTATGAAAGAGGTGTCATAATAGAGGTTCAAGTGTATTAGCATATAAAGAAGGACTCAATACTTCTGCCCGAGGCAAGAGTCAGGATTGCTTCCTAGAGAGAGTGAGGGAGCACAGCCCGGAAGGAAGGAGGAACTGGGAAGCTGTTAGCCCTCCTCCCTGGGAGGCAGATCAGGTGCCGCTGAGTCAAGTGAACACAACAGCTTAAGGCCATCCTAGTGCTAGGGAGTGATGACTGTGGAGACCTGAACAAGACATGACAACTTAGTTAATGGCTTTGTGACTAATGAGAAGTGGGTGGGTAGGGAAAGCCTCCTTCCAGTTGCCATGACTATTCTCTGTTGCTTGGAGTCATTCACAGTCCACTGTCACCAGTTACACTAATTACATCTTCAGAGCTCTTCCAGGATCTCTATTGTTTTCAACTGTCCTCATTGCTTCTGAAAGTCAAATCAGCCTTTACTGCCCTGCAAAGGTGAGTTTCAGACTTAACAGTTACTGAATGATTAGCAGGTGCCCAGGACTGGGCTGTGTGTTCTCACATCTATGACTATAGAATCCTTTCAACAACCCTGAGATGGGTATTAATACTATCCCCATTTTGAATGGGTTCTTTCCATCTGTGTTGGCATGGATGGACCTGGAGGGTATTGTGCTGAGTGGAGTATGTATGTCAGAGAAAGACAAATGCAATGTGATTTTTCTTATATGTGGAATCTAAATAACAAAACGGAGGCAAACTCATGGATATAGAGAACATTTTGATGGTTGCCAGATAAGCAGGGCACTGGGAGATGGGTGAAAAGGAATAAGGATTAAGAAGTACAAATTGGTTGTTACAGAGTAGTCATGTGGAAGTAAGGTACAGCATAAGGAATAGAGTCAATAATATTGTTTAACAGCTACACACAGTGCCAGGCAGGTACGAGTCTAGTCAAGGGGTCACTTCTTAAATCACTTCTTAAATTATAAATGTTTACTCACTATTAATTAATATAAAATATTGAATGTCAACTGTAATTGAAAAATTAAGAGAGGGGGGAAAGGTGAAGGGGAATAAGAGTTTCAAATTTCCAGGTATAAAACCAGTCAGTCATGGAGATGTAATGTACAGCATAGGGAATATGCTCAGTAATACTGTGACAGCGTGGCACACTGTCGATGGTTGCTGGACTTAACCTTGGTGATCACTTCCTTAGGTATATAAATTTTGAATAACTATGATGTACACCTGAAACTTACATTATATATTATGTTAGCTATATTTTAATAAAATATTTTTAAATGTTGTCCCCATTTTTACAGAATAGGACAGAGACTCAGAGAAGTCTAAAGCCACCAAAGGCCACTTGCTGGGATATCACAGGGAGGCTTAAGTACACGTGTAGAAACTGAACAAAACCATCCTGACTTGGAGTCTTGTGCTCTCTCCTGCAGCCCTGCTGTCCTTTTTGTGGGAAAAGATCCCATCTGCAGGGCTATCTGAATCATCTAGGTGGTAGACTACATAGCTATCAAGATAGCAGAAGAGAAAAAAATGTGAATTTTTGTAAGACCTGTACTAACCCTCTGATTGCACGACCTAATATCACATCACACTACCTTGGCTCAGCAACGTGACTGCACGTTAAACCTGCAGAAACCAGGAAATGAGTCCTTGTTCTTGCTGACTTAGCACATAGTAGGTGCTCAAATTTCTTTTGTGAAATTCACATAGATGTCCGCAAATGTAGGTACCATTTAGGGCTTTTCAAGTATATTAGGATGTCAGTGACTTGACTATTACCTATTAGTGTTTCTTGGTAGAGATCTGATTCATGAGAGTCATGTTAAAAGTAAGCTATTGGTCCTATAATCTAAGAAATATAAGATTTATTTCACAAATTGACTACACCACTAAAATGAGATTCTCTGATATGTTCTCAAAGCAAAGGCTAAAAAGGAACATCACCTCTCTAGTCTATTTATACACATGTATCCAAAATTATATGGTAGACTGCCTCAGCATCCAGCATTACTGAGAGCTTCAATAGACTACACTTCGCTCCGCCCTGTTTGAAACCAGCCGACACCAAAATCTAAGCTCCTCCAAAGAGAAATATGGAAACGAGGAAGTTTTTATTGTTAGTCTGTACTCCTGTCTTTTAGAAGAACTTAACCAGCCTCCATTATGTAGTCTCAAAATGAAAATGAGTCTATTGACACAAAATAACAATGATTAAAGAACACTGTTTCTGTCTTAGAGAACTATCTATTCATTGTTTCTGAATCTGGCTGTGTAGCAGTCATTTTGGGCAACCTTAAAAAATTGACAATCTGTGGTTCTATACTAGACCTTTTGAACCAAAATTTCTATGGGTTGTGTCCAAGTACCTGAATTTTTATCAAGTTCTCTGGGTGATTCTAATACAGCTAACCCATGGATTAGTATTTGGGAATCACCAGCAATCTGAATCCCGTGGCTCGTTCAAAACGTGCTCAATGCTGTTAAAGCAATACGAGGAGAAGGTAAGAACCAGAAGGCAGGCCACGGCTGGCTGAAGTCACCACAAATATTAAAGTATCGCTAATCAAACTGTTTATACTCTATATATTATTGTCTCTACATAACATCTCAAGGTTCTTCATTCCAGTTACAGTTCAACATGAACAAGAATAAAAATGAACTCACCCATCATTAAAGGAAGAACATAGTTCAAAAGCAATTAATCGTATTTACATTTAAAAACCAGAGAGAAACCACATAAATAAAACATACCAATCTTTCCTCCCACTTCCTGCCCATGGAAGTTCCTTCCATTTATTTCTAACAGTTTTTAATATTCTCTGAGCCACAATAAAATGTTATGTGGTGGAGATGAGAGAGGCGCTGCTATTTAGAAGTTTGGCTGCGGAGTCTGTATTCCACGCCACTTCATTACATTTTGTGAAGGATTTCCCTCTTCACCGAAAGGATTAGTTTTCTTCTCACTTCTTTGAGTACTCTTCTTAGGTTGTTAGTGTGAACTAGGTTAATCTCTCTCTTTTTTAACATATAAAAGATGAACAAACAAAATGTTCGACTTATTTTTTAAATAGAACACTAAATTTAGTCTTAGAATTCTCTGTTTGGTAAGTTTCCAGTTACAGGGTCTTGGCTTCCCCTGAGCACAGTTTGAAACAAAATAATGCAGTTTGCTTCTACGGCTGGAACACGGGGCGCGGCGCGTGCAGGCAGAGGGGCCCTGGCTTCGGCCCAGGGTTTCACACCTTCACTCCCGCCTCTGCTTCAAGGACCGCAGACAGGCAACCGGATTATAGTTACTTCTAGTCCAGAAGAGCTGGGAAAGCATCACACACACCACTCAGGTACCCGAACCCTTACATGGGCTGGCATGGCCCCGACCAGGTGGAGCTCATTCGGAAAAACTCCCAAGCCCACAAACACGTCCTCCTCAGGTTGTAAGACCTGGTAGTGCTAAGACAGTGGAAGCTGTGGGTGGCAGCGGGCAGGACAGGATTTGGTGCCCATCCCTTCATACCAACACTGAAGCGTCTGCTAAGGGCCAGGCCTGAGGACGCCGGAGGGGAGATAGAAGTGTCGCCCACCACTGCCCAGGACCACATTCTCCAGAACTAATAATCAGAAAGAAATTGACAGGGAGAAGAGACCAGTTAAATTTCTTTTTTCTTCCCCAAATGGGGTACTACCAGAAAAGTAACAGTCCTTTTCAGAGTTATGGGTACCACACAAATAATTACGTGTGGAGGCTCAATTAATTGTAATGGTTTTACCACTAAACTGTGCTTCCTTCCTGAGAACTTGTTTTAAAAAGCACCTGCTAGGGGGTTCCCTGGTGGCGTAGTGGCTAAGGCTTCGGTGCTCTCAACACCGCGGCCTGGGTTCAATTCCCAGCCAGGGAGCTACCACCCCCCCCCGGCCCCCCCCAAAAAGCATCTGCTAAATAAAACACATACTTTGGAAAGTAAACATGCCTTTGTCATCATTTACTGGATATTCTTAGTTTTTAAAACTTGCAGTACCCCTAAATTATAGAAGGGGCGATTAGGGGCTGGCATGATCTGCGTACGTGAACCTGAAGCCACCGTTAGGGAAGACGTGCTACAGGGACCCACCAAGGCTGTGCTCCCTGCAGGGGACCGGCACAGGTGAGGCTGGGAGACAGCGGAGTCTAACCACACAGACAGTGTGGGCTGAATCTGAACAGTGTCCATGGAAATGGGGCTCTGGCTGACAGAGTACGTGTGTCAGAAACGCACGTATCAGCCTCCTCCTTTCCTGGTGTCAAGAGTGGTGCCAGGCACATAGAAAGTGCCCATTAAATCTGAAATAATACGCATAGAGATGTGTATTCAAATACGCTCTTTCTGTGATTTCAGATCCACGGTCAACAGAATCACACCAAGAGTATTTCTCTGGGGCCAAGTGTCAATGGGAACGTATGACAAATGGAGAGTAACCAAGCTGGCGGTAGAAGGTAGTAAGAAGTGGGTTAGTGTGGCGCCAAGTGCAGGGGGTTTTAATCCCATCTTTGCTGGTCATCTTAGACCAGACACTTCAACTTTGCAAGTACCAATATTCTTATCTACGAAAGGAGGACAAAACCAACTAGCTCCTAGAGTTGCTGCCAGAAGTAATGAAAACCAACCAAACGACTAGCACAGTACCTGGCATTTAGGAGATGGCTCAAAAAGGTTAACTTAAAAGAATTTTAAAAGCGTATGGGAGAGAACTGTGGACTCTCCATATAAAATACAGAGTATGAATCTAAATAAGGGTATTCTGCACGTTTCATTCGTGGATGCTGTCAATTCCCCCTTGGGTAATCTTGGAGCTATTTACAAGCTACACAAGAAGCTCCTCGAATTACTATAATACACAGTCAGGACTTACTTTACCCAAACCAGTTTATCACCCAGCTCCACCAGTGACCCTGTCCACTAGATTTGGCACAGACTATCTTTCTGGCTCTTCATGAGAATTCTCAAATTCCCTCAGTGAGATGGATATTCTTTACAACGTGCCTCTGGATCTTGTGACAGTTCTCACATGAGGATTCTGATAGTAGTTTGAGAGGTGGCACCTAATGAACATAATCTGGTCACCAAGGCAAGCACTTCAAAGGGGTTGAGATTCCTTTGCAGATGAACGAGGGCTGTCTGGAAAAAAATCCAGCCATAAATGCCTCTATCTTTCATATTATGTGGCTGGATACTTTGCAGACAGTCCTTGTAATTTCTGGATGTTTCTACCTTTGCTGAGCCAGAGCCTTCCTCCCTTGACACTGCATGATGATGACCTATTTGCACGTCTCCCTTTCCCATCTAGGACATGACCTTGGGCAAGTTATTCCATCTCTCTGACAGGCCATTCTGTGAAATGGGTGTAATATCAACCTTCTAGGACTGCTGCTGAAATTATATGTTATTTTAGGCCTACCTGCTATCCATAAGAGTTACCAAAAAGCAATATGTATTCAGCTCAAGATATGAAAATCTGGAAGAAAAATGGGGCCTTTGTGTTAGAGGAAATCCCACTGAAGTATTTACATTAGAGAACAAGATTTAGTTAAGCCTTCCCTATTTATCATTTATAAGGGAAAACAATCAATATACATTAACTGAGCAAAGAAAACAAAAACTTACATTTTTCTTTTACAGAATTATCACAACATTATTGACCAAGAAAGGCTGAAGTGAACATTACCTGACTCTGAACTAAATATCGCCGGGCTTGTCTCTATTGATGCAGTCACTTTTACAGAAGATGGCACTCCAGAGTGTGAGACAGCTTTTATCTTTCAGATGCTTAATGGGTCTAAGGAGCATATGCCTACATCTTATCAAATAAAACTGAGCAAAATGTGGTTTGTAAAGGCATGACAGGTCACATCTCAATTTGTCAAGAGAGGGTCATCAGAAATCTCAGGCTAACATAGCCTTTGCATTCTGCCTTTCGTCAAAAAAGACAATAAAAAGCCACTATCAGGGAAATAAGAGGCTACAATTCGAAATCTTTTAAATTCTGAAATTGGAGAGGTGCAAAGGCTTGGATAAAACTCATGTCTGCTCAGGTACTTTATCCCCAGAGAAAGTGCACATAACTGACCAGAACTGCTGCTGATCACAAGTGGGATATAAGCAAACTATCCCCCTCCATAAAGGGGTCTCTACCATCAATCAGTCAAGTTCAGAACTCAGTTAAGAATCAACTGTTTGTCAAAAAGAAAAACAACCCAACTTTTTAAATACACGTTTATAGCCTTACAAACAAAACAAAAAGTACGAAAGGCTTATAACAGCAGTCCATCTCATAATACTCCTCACCCCTAATTCACAGTAACCACACACTGTATTTATCACCTCATTTCTAGGTAACTATTTCTTGGATTTTAAATTTTAAACATTAATATTTGACTTCCTGTTACAAATGTTATTTTTGTAAACAGATACCTACACAATATGGCAGACTCTGTTCTAAGAGCTTTGCAAGTAAGTATGAGCTGATTCTCATTTTACATGACGTGAGGTGTTCAGTGACCCAAACCGAAGCTGTTTCAGTGGAGAGGTGGGGGCTAAATCCACAAAGACTGAGGAGAGAATGGGAGAGAAATTAGACTAGAGAAATAACTCTCTTGAATTCTGTTCTAAAAGGGAAAATGGAAATCACATAAAGAAGATGTGGGTCAACGAAGTGTTGCTTTGTTTTTAAGTTTGGGAGCTATACTATACCACGTTGGCAGGCTCATAGGAGTGCACCAGTAGAGAAGAAGAAGAAATGATGTGCAGGAGAGAGGAGCTGGAGGAATTTCCTTAAGGTAGCAAGAAGGAAACCGAAGTGTCACCTTCTCAGTAAGGCATTCCTTGGGCACACATCTAAAATTGCAACCCCTGCCACCTCCCCACCACCCACCCATGTTCCCGCTCTGCTTCATTTGACCCCTCAGTACTGAGCACTAGGCTACTGGAAACACTACTATAAATACTATATATTTAACTTACCTTGTTTATTCAAGGTCTTCCCTACCAGAATATAGCTTAATGAGGACAGGGGCTTTTGCCTATTTTCTTCACTGTTGTTTCTCCAGTGCCTACAACAGTGGCACAAAAAATACCTGTTCGATGAAGTCAGGTGGACAGCAGAATGGCTGGGCCTAGAGGACAGAGGGCTCGCCCACAACAGAGAAGGCAGAGTCTAAGAATAGAGACCCCAGGAGGTCGATATGTGAGGAACAGGCTCCCACCACTCTCCTGAGTACTTCCATTAGGTAAGTACAGAATTTCAGGTTAGAAATCATTTTCCCTTAGATGTTCAAGTCACTGCTTGACCGCCTTTGGGTTTCTAAAATTAACAATGCAAAATCTCATGCAATTTTGATTCTTAACTTTTGTATGAGAATTACTTTGTCTCTATCCTTGTATTATAAAATTTCATGATAAGGAGCTTGGTAGCTTCCTTTTTAGCTTTTCAAAACTTCTGAAATATATGTACATACAAAATATGTATATTAGATGGAGCAACTTTTGAAGGAAAAAAACTTAAGGCTCCAAAAGCCAGCACCTAACCTAACCCAGAGGTTGACAAACCACAGCCTGCCGGCCCAGTCTGGGCTGCCTTCTGTTTTTGTAAATAAAGCTTTGTTAGAACACAGTCACACCCACTAGTTTACTGATTAAAACCTCCAAGGCCAGCAAAGACCACATGGCCTCCAGAGCCTATCTACTGTTGGACTCATTACAGAAAAGTTTGCTAATCCCTAACCTAGCTCAAAACAGAAAACAACTTTTGATGTCCCCTGTATGCCTCTTCGCAACTATTAATATACTCTTTTCACTCCCTTTGTGGAAACTACTGCCTAAATTTTGTTAATCATTTCTATTTTCCCCCTTGTAGTTCGCACGGGTCTCTAAACAATATGCCACTTTGTTTTTCTTACTTGAACTTTCTATGAATGAAATGATACTGTATATTCTTCTGTAGCTTGTGTCTTTTACTTGCAATTCTGTATTAGAGATCCAATCATGATGACAGCATAGTTGGTTTTCACTGATACAGCATTCCATCATATGACTATACCAGAATTTATCAGTTCTCTGTTGATGGTCATGTAGACTCTTTCCAGGTTTAAAAAAAGAAAACAAATGCTGCTATGAACTTGCTTGTATATGTATCCCTCTATACATGACCAAGAAGTGTGTGTTGATATGTGTGTATACACAAACACACACACACACACACACACACACACACACACACACACACAACACACACACTTCTACCCAGAGGTGGAACTGCTGAGTGCTGGGCATGTGCAAATAGTTTTACGCCACATACTCTTTGAAGAGAACTACATAAAATTCTCCAATACATCTCCATGATAATAGTTGGCTTTTTCAGACATCTAATTTTTGCAAACCTACTATTTTAATCCCTGTAGTTTTAATTTGGTTTTTTTTTATGATTGCTACTGAGGTTGAGTGTCTTTCCATATAGTCATTTATCATTTGTGTTGCTTCTGTGAAATGCCTATTCATGTTTTTTGCCAATGATAGATTTGTCTTCTGCTTTTTAAACTATAATAGTTCTTTACATATTTCAGATATTGATCCTGTTAGTTTTACAATATGGCAACTATCTCGCCCCAGCTTGAGACTTGTCCTTTCACTCTCTGAATCAATCGTATCTTTTAATGGACAAAAATTCACAATTTTAGTATTTTCCTTTATACAATGTATATTTTGAATTAATTAAATCCTTCTCTACTCCAACAATGTTTTTTGTCTTCTAAAACTTTTTCAATTTTGTCTTTCACATTTAAGTCCTTAACTCATTTGGAATTCAGTTTTGCATGTGATGGAAAATAGAAATTGTCTTCCTTTTCTTCCCCATGCAGATAATCAATTATTGAAAAATCCATCCATTCCCCCTGATTTTACACTACCACTTCTGTTGTGTGTGTGTGTGTGTGTGTATGTGTGTGTGTGTATATATATATATATATATATATATATAGAGAGAGAGAGAGAGAGAGAGAGAGAGAGAGAGAGCGCGCGCGCATACACATGTGATCTGATTCTATACTCCAACCTCTACTCTGTTCTCTGTCTCTTTGTGTATCCCTGTGCCATTTCTACATTTGAATTACTACAGTTCTATAAAAAGTTTTGATATCTGGTAAAGCAAGCTTCCATAACCCATTCTTTTTCTTCAAATATGTCTTGACTCTTCTGTATTAATTTTAGAATCCATTTGCCAAGTACAGTGTAAAATTCTATTAGGATTTTGAATGGAATTGTATGAAGTCTACAGATCATTTTGGAGTGAAATGACGTCTTCGATATTGAGTCTTCCTATTCACGAACATGGTCATGCTTTATCTCTGTCTACTGGTGATATGATGTTTCCCTTTGAATATGTTCATGTGGTAAGTTGTATTAATAGATTTTTCCATTATCAATATTTCTGGAATAAACCCAACTTAGTTATTATGAATCATATTTTTATACATTTGCTACTATTTTAAGATATTTACAGCTATGCTAATGAGTGAGATTGGCTGATAAATTTTCTGTCTTGTAGTGTCTCCTTATGTGGTTGAATGTCAAGGTTACTCAAGTGCTACAAGAAAAGCTGGAGTGTATTCTTTCTTTTTTCTAAACTGTTAAAGAGTCTATCTAAATTAAAATTATCTATTCCTTTAGATGTTTGATAAAACCATCTAGGCTGAGTGTTTCGGAAAAAGTTTTTACATTCTTGACTCGACATCTATGAATTAAATGGCCTATTCAATTTTTCTATTTCTTCTTGATTCAATTTTGGCAAATTATATTTTTCTGTCTATTTCACCTTAGTTTTCAAATGTTGACATAACACTGATAATAGTAGTTTTTTGGGTATTTTTACTATGTTAAATATTTCTGCTGCATTTGCTCTTTGTACTTATTGATTTAATCCTTTATTTCATTTTAGTTTTGGAAAAGAGCAGAAATAACTTGGTATGTTTAATCCACTATACTTACCTAAACAAAACTACACAGAAGGTATAAGTACATTCTTACCTATAAGATGGAAATTATAACAGAACCTACTACAAACTGTTACAGTGAGAATCAAATGAGTTAAAAGATACAAAGTGCTTAGCATAATAAGGGCTCAGAAATATCTTGATTATATTATAGAGAATGTAATTTCACTAATATAATATCCTATTTTGTTCTACTGAAGTTTAATACTCCAAAGCAACAGTAACTGATTATGCACTAAACTTCTACTTAGCCTCATAAAGATGCAATGATAAATCTGGCTGGCAATACTCTCATTCTGAAACTCAGTCTGGTGTTCAGACCCTGAGATTACAAACAGCACTTCTAGTTTAAAAACAAAGCAAGAGGGCTACCATGGGCTTTTTTTCCCTTTAGGGCAAGAACCATATTTTTATCACCTACTATGTGCTAGGAGCCTAGAGTAGGCTATCAAAAAATGGTGAGTTCTTGACAAGCAAACAATACCAAAGAAATAAAATAAAGAAGTTATAATGAAAACCATAAAGAAAACTCTAATAACCTCATAAAGTTTTATTATTAGGTGCCTTGTATTCATAGGTAAACACAAAGGCCCTTCATTTAAAAAATTCCCACTATAAGAAGGTCTTTCTACCTTCTCTAACAAAGAGGGACCTGTTAGGCCTTCTATTCCTAGTCAATTTCTGTATGTAAGTTTTACTGTAAAAAAAAACCCCCACAGTAACAGATACTGAACTTCAGCTAAGAATATATATATATACTTGATTATTTAGGGGAATATTTACTGATGCCTGTGATTTACTTTGAAATGCATCAAAAACACAGTAGATTGATGAATACTATGAGGGATGGACAGATGAATAAATATGTGCCAAAGCAAGCTTAATAAAATGTAAATGGCAGAATCTAGATGAAATTATATGAGTACTCACTGTAAAATGATTTCAACTTTCTATGTTTGAGAATTTCCATAATAGAATATTGGGAAAAATATAAACTCCTATTTTTAGCAAGTTAAAAAACTAAGTAAAAAAGAATGTGAAAAATCTTTACATTATACATATAGCAAAAGTTATCAGAAGATAAAAACTCATTCCAATTTACTAAAAAAAAAAAAAAAAAAAAAAAAAAAAAAAAAAAAAAAAAAAAAAAAAAAAAAAAAAAAAAAAAAAAAAAAAAAAAAAAAAAAAAAAAAATCAAGAGCCTTATAAGATAGAGGGGAAACAACATTAACAAAATATAAATAGGAAATAAATCACGGTTAGAGGTCTGTTACTTCTAACCAAAAAAATTAACTATAAAGCAAACCTGCAATTCCATTTTACACCTAGTTTATTAGAAAAGTTAAAATAGTATTCACGTGTGCGTGCGCGCGCACACACACACACACACTTACTTCTGGCAATGCTGCTGTGAAAATGGTACACTCACATACAGCTGGCAACATTCACCATAAACAAGGATGGCCAGTTCATAAAGCATAGTGCTTATCATGTCCTCTGACCTGATGGTCCCACTCCTTAGAATATGAACTATACTGATCAAAAGCCATCAAAAGATGTTCACTGCAGTGTTATCTACTGAAGGATTAAACTACCATCAACCTAAATGGCCATCAAGAGAAGAAGGACTTAGTTAAATGATGACGTGTCAGTATAATGAAATATGACGTAGACATGTAAAAAATGACAACCTGGAAGCTTATGTGGAAATATGTGAAGTGCTCATAACACACAATCAAACAGAAAACTATTTGATTGATTGTGGAACTATATGGTGCCAGATGGGTACTGGACTTACCAGGGGAATCACTTAAATTATGTAAATGCCTAACCACTGCACTGTACACCTGAAACTAATATAAAATAATACTGAATATCAACTATAATTAAATATGTACAGTCACAGAATATAAAGTACACATAGGGAATATAGTGAATGGTATTGTAATAGTTATGTACAGTGGGTGTCAGATGAATAGTAGATTTGTTGGGGTTATCACACTTCATGGGTTGTATAAATGTCTAATGATTGTTATTTTGTAAACCTGAAACTATTAATAATAATAATAAATGTAATGTGCACTGGTACCGCAAAGGAACATACATAGTTAATGAAAATGACGTTACTATCTGATGAAACCATTGCTGATTTTTGTTCTGAAATTTTCTTCAATCATTCTGATACATCTTTTAGTTAAAATAATCAAAAAGCCTGTTTCAAGACTGTCTACTCACAGTGCTGAGTTTGCTGCAAACGATGAGAATCCGGCGTTCGTAGAGCATACTGGCGTACAGATGCAACATGTTGTTTACATCTACAGCCACAAAATACTCTGTCAGGTTTCTCTAGGAGAAAGAAGAAGGGGAGATTTGTGGCTTATTTTGCTGGTTCTTATTACAAGCAGTATCGAATTAAAGCATGAGAAACAGAAAAATAATCAGAAGGTATACTCTCCTATTCCACTGTCCTAGTCTTTCTATCTGAGACCAAATCGCATTCGTGTATGAATTCAAGAAATGTAAAGTTGGAAGAGACCTTAGAGATGGAGCAGACTGAGCAATTCTGCCTGCGTGGTGATTGCAGTTTACAATACGAGGTCACACACAGCAGTGCACTGCTTTTCACAGGAGTTCCTAAAGGCAAGCAGGACCGGAAGTCCACAGCCTTACAAATGAGGAAATCAAGCTTCAGAGAGAGATGCCAAGATCAAACAGTCTAATAAGTGATGAAGATAGGACTGCAGCTCAGCTCTTCTGATCCCAGGTCCTAGAACTTTCCTGACTGTGCCATAACGACTAGACAAACGAAGGGACCAGAATGCTTCTGTTTCTGTCCAAGAGCTCCCACCCACAAAGGCCGGGCATGCTCCTTTCCTGTCATCACTGCTGGTGCCCCCTCCTCCAGTTTACAATCTCTAAAACGACTGGGCTGGAATTAAAGCAATTCTGAAGATTTACAATTTCCAGGTATTTCACTCAAAAGGAAAAAAAAAAAAAAAAAACAACAAAGCCAAGCAGCAGCAGGTTGCGACAAAGCAGTGTTTTAACCAGCTTTTGTCTGCAGACTGGGCTGCATCCCTTTAATTAGTACTATAGATTGGTACTCTTCAGATTTCAGGGAAAAAACGTAATGTGTTTCATTTCTGCAACCCTTTCTATACCCACCTGACTTTAATAATACATATGAATATGCTAATTTCTTCAATGTTCCAGCTTTTCAGTGCCACACAATATAATCTTCTGAAAATGAAGGGGGTGGGGAAGGAAGGAATGCTATTGCCAGGGGTTGCAATTTATAATGATGAAAGATCTATAACCCATAAATTCAAGTAAACCAGGTGGATTTTATATGCAAAGTAGTATAAAGTGCTTTTCAACAATACTATGGGTTGGGAATAAGAGTGGGTACTTATCTTACAATTCATTATTGTTTGATTGGAGTACTAGGTTAACTACTGACCTTTACAAATAAGGAGTGAGTGAATTAATAGCTCTGTACACTGACTACCTACCAAGTACCAGGCACCGCACCAGGTACTGTGTATGTAAAATCTTAGGCAATCTTCACAGAAACCCACTGAGGTACTATTCTTTCCAATACAGAGATAAACTCTGAAAAAGATACAGTAACTGGTGCAGTCAGAATTTGGACTCAGATCCATCTCCATAGCCCACACACTTTCCCTTGTATTACACCATCCCACATACGTGCTTGTAAACATCTACAATAAACAAGGCTTCACATACATTATTTCACTTAACCTTGAAACCACTCCTTGAACAGATATTATTATCTCTGTACACAGTTATAAAAATAGAGGCACAGGGAAAGTGAAGTAATTTGACCAAGGTTAGAAAGTAAGTGGAGAAGGCATTATTCAGTCTTGGGTGGGTTTGTTTCTAAACCTATGCTCTTCTTTTACAGCACTGAAAAAATAGTAGATAAAATTGTATTTGGAAAAAGAAAGCACAGCATAGTAACAAAGAAGGATCAAAGTACGCCTAAAGACACAGTGTTTCTGTGAAAAATTACTGTTATCCCATTTATCGAGTAATCTTTATGTGCCAGACAATGGGCACTTTACCTCTGTTCTTTGCTAATCTTCTCAAAAACCCAGAGAAGGATTACCAGCTCCATTTTACAGATGGGAAAACTGAGGCTCTTCTGAAGGTCACCTACCTAGAAAGGGCCAAGCTTCAAAACCAGGTCTCCTGAATCCGTAACTCTTGCTCTAACCACCACACCAACTTGACTCTTAACAAACTTGAAACACAAAACAAAACCAAAAAGACAAGCAGTCTAAATCAGTCCACAAGCTTCTCCTCTTGCCCAGTGGATGGAGCAGTGCTAAGCTAATGATGTCAGGGTGGGGTTTGTCCTGAAGACAGTGACATGGCAGAGCTATTCTCGCAAACAAAAATACACGGCCCTCAGCTGAGCGTTTCAGTAAGATGCTTAACTGCTGATGAATTACATGCATTTTTCTTTTACAAGGATGGAAGTAAAAAGAAAATAGAGATGAGGAGCTTAAAGAAGGCCAGAAAGCCCATTAGCACTTTTGACAGATCCAAAGATAACTCTGAAGCCACCAAAACGTGGCCTCGAGAGTCTGCCAAGAAGCTTCACGCTGGGTGGAAATATGTTACACAGCTTGCCGTCCAAATAAGGAGACACAGCGTCAGAGACCAATCTTGTGCCTTATTTTGGTGGGAGAAAAAAAAAAAAAATCACAAGGATACTTTTGTCGATGGGGAAGGGACCATCTCTGAAATAAAAGCACTATTTGGTTGAGGCGTAACCCCCCAGACCCAACCATGCTCTCAGAGATTCAGGTGCTTATTCCAAAAACTCTACCAGGTATGTTAAAAATATGCAACATTTAGCCAAATTCTCTCTAAACTGTCATGTACTTTTTTTTGGTATTTCTCATCCCATCTGTGCTGATTACCAAGATATTTGTGTCTAAACAGAAGCTGTCTTTCTTATCTGCTTCCTCCCCTGCCTCTTTCCTTCTGGGAAGCCACTGCAGAGGTGGGTGGGAGTGGGAGGAGTGGTGACAGCCCTAGGAACTTTGCTCAGCCATGGGAGCCCCTGTGGGGCAGAGTGGGCCTTGGAAGCAGCTATAGTGGGACACTTGTAGTTCCTACCAAGCCATATCTCAGAAAAAAACCCCTGGGGAGAAGTTTGAAAACTGTTCCAAGGCTTAAGCCACACCTATCCTCATTTTCTCAGACCTGCCATGCCTTTTCACGCCCCAGGCCTACCCTTCCTCTGTGTCCTCTGCCTAGAATGCTCTTCTCCTCCTTGAGGACACCCACTTACTTTTTGAGACCCAGCTGAATTGTCACTTCCTCCTGAAAGGATTCCTCGACTCCTCATTTGTCAAGGTCCCCTTTGGGCTTCCATGGCAACCTGTCTCTACCTTATAATCACTCAGTTACAAGTATGTTTTTGCCACTAGACTGGGGCCCTTTTCGGTACAATGATATACCCCATCTTCTAGCAGTTTGAAGAAAGAATGAATCAATGAGTGGAGAAAGCACCTGACTGAAGTCCACTGCTGCATAGTTTGAGTGTGAGCAGTGTTGTGTAAGAGGAGACACACCAGCCTAGAAGAGTGACAAGGTGGCATATTAGGAAGAACATAGCATCTGACTTCAGAAAACCTGGGCCTGACTTAGATGAGGTGGTCAATTAAATAGCAATGGTGAAGGGCTCACAGAAAAAGAATTGATACTGGTGATTGACAGTCAGGTCAAATAGCTCGGGGGTGTGGGTATGGGCTTTTGAAGGTATCTGTGGGTGTAATTATTAAAGGTATAAAGAAATAGGTAGTCTGTCCATCAGTTAATGGGGGACAAAGAGGGACTATGCACAGAAGCAGGTATTAGTCTCACAGCAGTCCATCTATCTCTCGGATGGGTAAGACTGGAGTGCAGGGAGTGGGGGTAAGAAGGGAAGGCCTCCGTGACAAGTTGTCCCACATCAAGACTGAAGCCAGAAAATATCATGAGCCTGTGTTTATAAAAGACACAAGGTATACCACTCCCCTAGCATTCTGCTTCAGTGGGACTGAGTCTTCACCCTCCCATTTCTGTCTCCTGTAATCAGCCAATCAACAAACACTTATTTAACTCCCACCGTGTGTTTAGTACTATCCTGGGAGCTGGGCCTAGCAGAGATGAACTAAACATGATCCCAATTTTCCAGAAGCTTAGTCTGGGGATGGGAGTGGCATTAGACCCAGAAACCTAGCGTACGAGTAGTCTGGTCCAAGCTGCACACGTCCCAGGGCTGGCTGAGAAGGGCAGATTCAACTCTGCTGCGTGGATGTGGGCCAAAGGCTGGGGGAGATCTGACAGAGGAGGTATTCGTTCTGGGCCTTCCAGTAGTTCACTCAATAGATGGGGGAGTATATTCCAGGTCAAGGCGGGAGGAATGCTGGGGTGGGGGATGCTGGGATAGGACGGCTGAGTTCAGATCCTGTGGGAGCCTAGACTGTACACATGGGTAACAGGGTGCTGAAAGTTCATGAGACAATCACGTTTGTGTTTCAGAATGATCTTCCTAGAGGTCCTATGGAGGATAAACAGGAGAGGGTAAGCAGAAAGCCGGGCAATCAGTTAACAGCTATTGCACATTCTGGGCCAGAATGAGTAAAACAAACAAATGGATGTGACAGATTTCTGTAAAGTGGAATCACAGGACTTGACAATGAATTAGACTAGAGAAGGCGGTGGTGACGGTGGTGGAAGAATCATGGGTGACCACCAGACTTCCAGGTTACTGAGCACCACACCTGTCCACTTGCTCAAGCAGTTTTTGAAAGGACGACTCTACCTATTTAATGAAGGCTCAATCTTCCTTCTAAAGAGTCATCGATCTTGTCACGCACCGTGTTGGTCTATGTCCTGGGTTATAATGGCATCATGGCTAAGTCTAAATAACCACCCCTTTATTCCCTGACAATTATTTCTTGGCGTGGCTCATCTGCTAGAAAAGGAAAACCTCACGTAGAGGGCCTATTTCCCAGTGTCCACGCTCGAAAGAGCCATTTTCTAGTGCCAGTATGTTTTTGGGCTTAAGGACATGCCTTTCCTCTTCATGGCGTGTGAGCATTATTTCGGTTACATATAGTCACGTCCCTCTCAGCATGTTTCTACCTGCCTAGCCTGGATTATTAGAGGCCCACTCTGTAGGGCTGGGTAGCAGGGCTGCAAAGCAGACCACACCCCAGGCTGAGAGGGGCTCACGTCCAAGGAAGGTCTCTGTTAACAGGAACACAGCAGCCCGGAAGCTGAGCTTCCGGACAGGCATGTACAGCCCACGCTCCTCAGATTCTCCATGCTTTCGTTTCTCATCTCCACAAAGAAATAGTGGAAAGGTCCCTTCCAGCTCTAACCCTCTGCCTCTAAATCCAGACAAAGAGAAGGCAAGGCACCTGACAAACCCCATGTCTTCCCCCAGGAGAAGCCCCATAATTATGGCTACTTGCTTCTAGCTCTCCTGCTGGCCCCTGTGCTGCCCCAGGTGGCTGGGGACTTCAGGCTCACTGCAATCCACACCCGGGGTCAGGAAGCGGGTGGGGGTGGGGGTGGTGACAGGGGAGGTGGAGTTGGCCAATACAGTGGGGCTTAAAGAAAAAAGCGTCTTAGGTTCAATACCTTAGAGAGATGAGATAATCCCCAAACTAAAGAACCGCGTCTAAGCTGGGTACTCCTTGGAGCCTTCGAAGCAGATGCCCGTCCGCCCCTCGGTCTGTCATTTTATTAGTTACACACAGCACAGATGATAAAGACTCACTGTGCTGTGTCTGGGGGAGGCTTTCTAAGACGAGAGGCCTGGTTTTGTCAATGGGCCTTATTTCCTGAAATAACTCCTGCTCAGATTATTTTACCATAATGTAAACCTCTAAAACCCTCATTGACTTCTTTTAAAGAAGAATTTAGGTTCCCTTAGTTGTATGGGATTCTCAAAAGGGAATTATAGATTTGGATTCTAAAATAATCTGTCTGAGAAAGAACGAACCCCACAAACTCACATAAGCCATCAAATCAGAGAAGTATTAATATATTCTCAGAAAGAAAGCAGAGTTTACCCCGAGGTCAACTTCTATCCCTTTGAGCTCAAGGAAAAACCATTAGAATAAACAATTACCTGACAGCTCTTAAGAGCAACAATGGAATTCTCTATAATCTCAGCCCTGATAATAGGTCTTCTACCACCACCTCCACTTTGTTTCTGAAAGTCATGATGAGTTCATAAATCTTTTCCATATCATGGTGCATCTTTTGACAAAGTGGAGTCTGGGCAATGTTACATGTAACTGTCCATTCTAAATGCTTTCCTCGCATCATTAACCACTTGGTATGACACTGGCCAGATAATTAAGACAGGTTTGTTTAATATTTCAAAAGAAGGTCTATATGCTTATCCATTAATCAAAAGTAAACTTCAAAACCTGGCCACTTAAAAAAAAAATATCTTTTTTACAGCCAGTTTACAATGTCATTATCACTACATATCTGTTCATGATCTGTGACTTCTTTTAATGCAGGTCAACTATTTAAAATTTATAAAGATTTATGCTCATTTAATTATTGCCTGTATAAAATTCACTCCTACATCTGTTATCTTGATAGATAGAAAAAACCCTGATAAGCAATTACACTGTGATAGGTTTTCAATAAAAAGAAAATATTTTTACAAAGAAGTTGTAGAAATAATGAGAATTAACTTCAACCAGCATCTGCAAGTGGAAAAAGTTAATTCTCTACGTTTGCTTTTCATTAATGTCTTGCAGACACAATGCCCCAAAAGCCAGCAAAAAGAAGCTATTATTTTTCCTTCTCCTGGAGGTGGCTGCATTGCTCATTTATTCCGTAAATACATATTGAGCATATACTATAATCTAAGTACAGTACGGTGATGGGAAAAAATACCAATCCCTGTCTTTAGAAGGGAGGGATGATATTAAACCAAGACATGCGTAATTACACGTACGAGGAGTGATTTCTTAGAAGGGTGTAGGGGAGCCAGGGAGCTGGAGGCCAAGGACTCAGCAAAATCTCAGGGCTGGAGTCAGACTGACCTTCGTGTGAACCCTGGTTTTAGCATTTACTGGCTGGGTGACTAGGGGCAAGTTACTTCACGTCTCTGGACGTCAGAGCTCTTCAGGGATAACATCCACACCTAAGGCTGCTATAAAGACTTCACGATATAACAAATAGTGCCTGACCTGAACCACAGTGGTTGTTAGCTCCCCCCCCACCGCCCTCTCTCTCTCTCTCACTTACATTAACCCTACTCTGAAGCTAATCATATTTCAGAAAAAAAAGATTATCTGGTGACAGAATCAAGTTCCATATCTGAAAGCCCTTTTACCCTTTTCTTTGCTTGTTTGCTGAAGTTCATTTTGTCCCTTGGAGGAGACAGTCAATAAATGTTTACAGACACCTCCCACATTATAGGCACTGGAGTCCTGGACTCCATCCCCTACACCATGTGCAAGCTTCAGAAATTCTGGTGTCAATGTCACCTGCTAAGAAAATTTTGTGGCCAAATATACACTCCATGAAAGGAAACGTATTGAACATCAGCGAAAACCTAGAAAAGACAAGCTCTGTGAAGTAACGTTCCCAAGCCCTTGGCTACAACTCAGAGTTCAAGGATCCTAGGAAAGCCTAGGGAAGAAGAGGGAGAGAAGCACCATCGAAAGCAGCATCTCTGTTGCACCAGGCATTGAACTTGGAACTTGACCCTTAATACTTCATTAGCTCCTCCCATTTTTCTTTATTAGATAAGCACACTGAGGCTCAGGGAATGGACGTAAGCAGCCCAGGGTCCCAGAGTGCGGAGCCCAGCGTTTGCCTTTCCACTGCAGCACACCAGATCGTATTAACAACCCGTGGCTGTTGCTTGTTTCAATTTGCAATGCAGCAATTTAGTCATTTTAAATTAATCCTTGAAAAATCACCAAGAGATTAAAATGCAAATTTCAACATGGCTAGAGCTCAGTAGTGACTCTATGTCAAAAAATCACACAAATTGGTCCTACAAAAGTTCAGATTCTCCTTAGAGAAAAGCTTGCCTGCTTGCTTCATTTCATATTTGAGATATGAAAAATCCTTTCTTTTCCTTTTTCCTTAGGAATATCAAAAGTCAACAGTAGGGAGGTGGGGGTAGGTGAGTGGGTATAATGGAAACAGTCCTGGGTCATTTCAGCCCACTTAGGGGAAGCCCTTGGGCTAGTAACCTTAGGTCTGTGAGCCCTGCATCCCTGTCTGTACAACAGGGCACACGTCCACCTCTACAGAGGAGCTGGAAGGATTTGAATGAAACCGTGTATGTTAGAAGTGTGGCAGATTGTTGTATTATTCCTACTTAGAAAGAAAAAAGGCCAGCCTTTTACTGGTTTGTAAAGGAGGATTTAGGAGACAATGGGTCACACACAGGGAACTGGTTCATCAGTGGCAAAATCAGCAAAGAGAATGCAATTTTTTTAAGTGGTAGGGGAAGGGGAGATGATATCCAGTACAGACAGGAATTGGAGGTGGGGCTGGGAAGAAGACATGTATTTTTTTCTCTAAACTATTTCTAATCTCAGTAATTGTGGTTTTGAAAATTAAGAAACTATCAGAATTTGGGGGTATCTTAAATTTACATTTTTAAGGAATTCTCAGTCCTCAAAGCAAAGAAAAAAGTTAAAAAGAGCCTAACCTAGGCAATAGTTATTACTATAACATTATTCACAACAGCAAAACATTAGAAACAATCTAAATGTAATACAATGACTATTTGTCTCTTCTCTCTCCTAATATCATGTGCCCCACCCCCCCAAAAAAAAGTCACAGTTAAAGAATTTTAAAAAACATAAACCACCCTCAAAGAGGAGAAAAGACAGTAAGTAGATGAAAGGTGTCAAGTCTCTGGAAGCCAGAAAGCAGATGTTACTAAAGAAATCACTCTCAACCTGGGTCATTTGCCCCCCAGCGGGGGGGGGGGGGGGGGAGCATTCTGAAATGTCTAGAGACATTTCTGGTTGCCACAGTTGGAGGAGGGTATGCTATCATATCATAGTAAGTAGAGCCCAGGGATGCTGCTAAACATCCCACAATGTACAAGACAGTCCCACACAATAGCAATTTATCTGGCCCAAGCTGTCAAGAATGCTAAGTGAGTCCACAAACTAAAGGAGATTGACTTGGAGGCCCCAAAAAGGCTGAATACGAAGGCTAAGGCCAGGAGACAGGTCAGGAAGCACCAAGCCAAAATCAGACCAAAGAACTCCAAAAAGCTTCAGGAACTGGACACACCAGAATCTCTGAAGGCTAGAGAAAGGACACCAATAAAAATAAGAGTAATGTGGTCCCAAGATTCTCCGCTCCCAGCTCACTCGGCTGGTCAATTGGCCTACAGTGCCCCTCTAGAAGGATAAATATTCACTTTCTAGGAGAACTGAACCAGAAAGGCTTGAGGGACACCAGGCATAACTGAAAACGGGGGATAAAGCATTGGGTTGAAAATGGGGAGGAGGAGGGTGTTAAATAAAAGTATGCATGCTAAATGTTGATACGCCAAGACCCACTATTCCCACTTAGCCTCCAGAACACTGGTAACTGAGCTTACATTCCCCAGCAAGAGAAAACTGACTAGTCCAAATAAACTAAAAAGAACAAGATTCTGATACCAGCATTTGTGAGCCCTCTCCCAACCCTCAAGTAGCCAGACCTCTGATCCATCATCTACAATAAAAAAATTTCATTAATCAAACTTGATTACTTGACATTTATAATTTGTCTATTCTATAGACAACACTGACAAGAATTTTCTTTCCACAAATCTACCACTCATTCCAATATTTTTAAAAAGTAATCAAGTATATACCTAAAGAACTGAAACCAGAAACTTGAATAGATGTTAGTTTAATACACTAATGTTCATGGTAGCATTAATCACAATAGCCAAAAAGTTAGAAACCACCCAACGGTCCATTGATGGATAAGCAAAATGTAGAATGTTATTTACATGCAATGGAATATTACTCAGCCTTACAAGAAAAAGGGAATTCTGTTACATGCTATAACATGGATGAACCACAGCAGCATTACGCAAAGTGAAATAAGCTAGATACAAAAGGACAAATATTGTATGATTCTACTTAAATGAGGTGTCTAGAGTAGTCATATTCATAGAGACAGAAAAACAGTGGTTGCCAGAGGCTGGGGATGGCTGGGGGGCAGTGGGGGGTGGGATGGACATTGTTGTTTAATGGATATAGAGTTTGGTTGGGAAAGATGAAAAGGTGCTGGAGATGGATATTGCTGATGGTTGCACAAAAATGTGACTGTATTTACACCAATGAAATATACACTTAAAGATGGTTTAAATGGTAAATTCTATGTTATGCATATTTTGCCACAGTTAAAAAAGGTAATATATTTAATTTTATGTAGTACTACTTATAATCTGAGTAAACCATTTTGAAAATGTGTCTTAAGGTTAGGCCAGACATGTTATTCAGCTTGTCTGAGTGCAAACATTAACCTCTGCCCCCACAGACTCAAGTTCACTGCTCCAAAGTCCTTAAGACGTGGGGGTGGGGGGTCCTCACACTTACGTCCACAAAATACTTTATTTTACTATCTTAAAAATGAATATACAAGTATGGTAGAAGTATAATTCTACTTGAGTAAATCTACCCTAATAAAAACAGCCTTATATGTAAACATTTTATTTACAACAGCAAGAACCAAAAACCACCTAAAGGCACAAGAGAGAAACAGCTAAGGAGCTCCCTGGTGGTGTAGTGGCTTAAGGCTTCGGCGCTGGCGCTGTCAGCGCTGCGGCCTGGGTTCGATTCCCAGCCAGGGAGCTATCCACATACCAAAAACAACAACAACCAAAGAAACAGCTAAGTAAATGACATAGAAAAGGAAACATTATGCAGCCAACAAAAATGATTCTTAGGAATGAAATAGAAAAATGCTTATGTAGTAAGTGATTTTAACTATGTAAAAAAAAATACATGCTAAGGAGACTAGAATGAGGTATCAACATAGTAACAAGTGATTGCCTTAGAGAAATATGAAGAATAATTTCTCCTTGTCTTTATACTTTTGATACTTTCCAAATATTCTCTCATTTTTGCCTTCATAATGCATTATTTTTATAATGAGAAACTATATCCTTTTATTTTCTTTTAAAAATAAATAAAAACAAAAAATTAAAATTGAATTTTTTTCTCTCAAGTACTCACATTCTCAGGTATGCTGGGAAGTTCTCTGGTGTCAGGCACAGTAAAGTAAGAATGCTGAAAACGAAAAGCAAAAGATGTTTATTTTGGCAAAAATATCCAACAAGCACATTAATCAGGTAAATGATCTGAAGGCAATTACTCAAATGAGGAAATAGTTTCACTCATAGGAAATGTCTACGGAATATTTTCTTTGGATAATGCTGGACTAAAGCCAGATTCATTAAATCATCAGTTTGGTAGATGGAGTTCTTTTCTAAGAGAGATGAACTTCTTTGGGAGATATAAATAAACAGCTCAAAGAGGTTAAAGGCTAAATTGCTGTATGATGTTTGCAGGTTTCTGAACACATGAAAGCTGCAGGATTCATAATTTACTGTTCAATGAGGCAAGTGGTCTCTAGGGACCAAATATCACCAGATTCACTCAGCAATGGTCTTTACCAACCAAACCTGCCATTTCATTTCAGCATTTGAGATTTTATCTATCTACAGTCTGCGGGCAAAACTCTGCCCCGAGGGCCCAAGCGATGCTAAGGACAGCTCCAGCTGACGTACGGCGGCCACTGAGGCCGGTGCAGATGGCTAACAGTGGAGGACCTCTCTCTGCTATGCATGCTCTGCAAACAAGCCTTCTTGAGTCCAGTGTGGTCTCCAGCTCCATGGGACTGAACACCTGACCTGTTCAAGGAGCTTTCAAGGCGGCATCTCCATGTATATAACAAGCATGTGTTCCAGAGTTAAATGACAAGGTGAACTGATTACACCTCCTCAGTGCTACTAAAGACTCAGAGGACAATGGCAAGCAGGAATGGAAAGAGTATGGTGCTGGTCAATTAAAGACAGGATTGTACAAAGGCCTGGAAAGGTCACACGTGGAAAAGGTCCACTTAGCTATGGCCTAAGTTCAAACCAGGACCCCCAAGTGACAGTGCAGGAAGTTCCCCTGCCCGACCATTACTGGATATTTGCAAAATAAGTAGGTGTCTATAAAAATGAGTTGCACAGCCTTCCTGAAATGAAAGGCCCAAGGGACAACTGGAATGATGACAATAAAAATAATATAATTGTAGTATGAGCTATTTGTCTAATATTCAACAGATATTTATTGTACACCTGCTACATTGAAGGCTTCATGCCAAGTCCTTTATAAATATTATCTCTAATTTTCTTAACAAATTTTAAGGCAGATACTATCTCCACATTACAAATGGGTAAATGAAGGCTTAGAAAAGTAAAATAACTTGTTATGGTCACACAGCTAATAGGTGACAGAACTAGGATCAAAACCAGATCTGGATAATTAGAACTACGCTCTTTCCATTGTAACAGACTGTTTTACCTGTGCTTTTGGTGTGCAAGTTATAGCTAAAGCCACTTGAATTAAAATAATATACTAACAAGTAAAAAAAATTATAAAAAGATAACTTTAAAAACTCTTAATGTATTATTCCCAAATCTTGTGTCTGTGCCAAAATACTACCTATGAGTTATTACAATAGCGATTATGTAGCATGGAAACTAGTTATTTAATTCAATTTAACAATAAGGATTAAAGAAGCAAAAGCAAAATAGAAGGTTAAACTTGATGATCAATTTACCAACTTCCATTTCAGATAGCTAGAACGAAGTCCCACAAAATATTCAGTGGCAGATGTCCACACAGTGATGGAATCACAAAGTAATGGCTGGCACAGTGAGGGGCAAAGAACAGGGCACAAGAGTTGACCACTTAAGAGCTATGTGATTTTAGTCAACTTCGCTTAATAGGTCAGAACCTCAGGTTTTAAACCTGCCAACAGGAATCACAGTAACTACTTCAGAACGGTTGTGAAGAATAAGTCTTATGTATGTGAAGTGCCTGGTATTTCATAAATGGCATCTTAATAGAAAATTATTATTATTATTATTGGTCTTTTGTAATCTCTTGCTAGTTTACATTTCTATTTTTCTCAATCACCTATATCAGACACATAGAAATATCTCTTGTGATTAAAGAAAAAAAGAAAGTCCAAGATTGCCATTTTGTCAGCATTTCAGGCTCTCTAACCCAGAGGAGACAAGCGCTTCGAAATCAGAAAGGCCACTTGGAGAGAGGAATTCCTCGTGAATGGGAAAGAAAAACTATCTGCCTTTCCAGATGCAATGGATTGTAAATGGCACGCCAGCGCAATTCCAAAACCAAGTTGTCCGTCCCCAAGCTGTCCTCTGAGATTCTGTCTTGCTCCATTGCCCATGAAATGCTGGGACCAGAGGAGGTCAGAGACATTCCTAGAAACCACCGGCACGAAACAGCTACACCCTGCCCGCAGTTCCTCCCGCCCTTGCGATGGCTTGTCCTTGGGGCCTGGCAGCTACTCAGGGAAAGGAGTGGCCCTTCTTCCCCAGCAGCTGGTGACCAGCCAAGCTACTCCACAGTCACCTGTCGGATGTCATTACAGACTGAAGTGGTGAGATCAAGCTGCTGAGGAAAAGGGACACAGGCAAAGGCAAGGTTGCTTGGCTACACGGCATGACCAGGGCAGGCTTAAAACTCATTTTTGCATCTTGCAGACAGTCTTCCTCATGTGAATCTCTGTAAGGTTCCTTTCCTTCCTGTGCACTACTAAAATGAGTAAACACTTCTACAAGTTCCTTTTCTCCTTTCTCCTTTCTTCCTTTCCTTCAACACATGATCATGGCCTAGAACACTGGATTGGAAATATCCATGGATTTGAAAACCCCAATCTTCTCACTTATTAACCACATAACCTTTTCCTCTTTAAGCCCCATCTATGAAATGAGAATGCTAACATCTATTTGTAATTGTTTTGAATATTAAAGAGGTATATTTGGCATAAGTTAGGAACTTAGTAAATCTATTTTTAGATTATTGGTAGTAATATTCCTCTCAATTTGATCATCACAGAAAAGCCTCTATGTTCTTTTTCTTTGAGAAGGCAAATGCCAAGATAATAACCACTGAATACCAAGACTGTACCTAGTTCCTGTGAAGCTGAACAAAACTTTTTAAACATTCAGACTCCACAGCAGAGGGGAAATAGCCCCTGTATAGTCAATAGCTGGCCAAAGGATGTCCACCTGAGAATACTGATGAAGGTGGTAATGACAGTTTTTGACCTAGGGAATTCTAGTATCTGAAATATGGATGCAAACATGTCGCTCAGATCCCAGGCAAAGCTACGATGAAGACTTAAATCTCCCAATTTATAGTTCAGAGGGTTTTCCACCCTTGCACACTACAGAACGTACACATGTATATAAAAGAGTTCAAAGAAGCAGGTATTACTGCAGACGGGGAACTACACTAGGAACTCTCCACCCCTGTCCTCAAGGGGCCCACAGTCCAGTGGGGGAGACAGGAAAACAGATCACTCCAATGTGGTGTGACGAAGCAGTGCTAAGAGCGCAAGATGCTTGGGACAAAGAAGAAAACCTTAGCTGAGCCTTGGCTGGTGTCAGGGCAGGATTTCTCAGAACTAAAATGCGAAGTGAGTTCTAAAGAATGAATATGGGGTACCCTGGTAAACAGGGGTGAGGTAGTGTGGAAGGGTTAGGGGTGGCAAGATGGGCCTTAGTGAACGGACATGCACAGAAATGCTGGGGGGCAAAGTGTGAGGCAGAGGGCCCCGGTACAGGGGCTGAGCAGGCAGGCGCGGCCTAGCCATCCAGGAGATGCCAGTGATGGATGACAGACAGAAAGAGAGAAGCCTGGGGACATCGGAGACCCACTGCTCGAGGAATCTTAGAGAAAAGAGGAAATACTGCTCCCTGGCCTGTCTTGAGCCCAGAGGTCTCAAAGGACTCGGTGGGGCGGGCAGGGGGAGGAAGGTGCAGACAGCAAACAACAATCCTGTTAGGCTAACCCCTCCTGACTGATAATGAAACGGTTTTTCAGTGATCACTAATGCTCTGCCCCCACTTACCACGCTGAGATGAACAGACACTCCGGGGTCGGGGATGGGAAGTTTGTGCAGAGTTTCAAGGAGCTCATTCCACTGACTCTCCTGAAAGAAACAAAAGGCCTAAGTAACAAAAGCCAGGCTGAACCCTTAGTCAGAGGCCTGCAGGGAGGGCTAGGCGCACAGTGAGCGGGGAGCCCTCATGACTGAGGGGCGAGGGAGGCGCTGGTCCCACTACAGAAATAGGCTTGATGTTTAAGTGGGGTTAGAGCAGACACTGCACATGCTCAGTATCACAAGCCAAGCAGATCCTCCCACACCAAGTCGGACATTTTCTACACAGTGAGACCCTACCCTGACCGGCTCTTATGGATCATATACCATAAGCTCCCAGCAAATCTAGCCTCTCGACTCCATAGCAACAACTTTTAAGTACAAATGATCCTAGTTTACAGGGCGGGGGTGATGGAGAGAAATAACAGTGACACTATAGATCTTGTCTTCATCATCATTACCCTCAATTAATTTTATTGGGTGTTCATTGGACACACATAGCAGCCTCCAATTATGGAAAAGTTAAAAATGAACTACATACAACACCATGCAATACAGGATGGTGGCTGTGCATTTTAATAAGTGAAATGAAATACAAAGCAGCACAAATTATTTGACTGAGAACAGATTCACCTTTAAAAATGCTCAAAAGAACTTGCTTACAGAATTACTCAGAAAGCATTTCCCACCCTGTGGAATCTCTGTAACTAATATAACAGGAATAAGCTTACATCTGTGCCCATTTGTTATCTGTTTGAGCCTCACAGCTATCCCACTTTACAGATGGAAACTGAGGCTCTGAAGGGTGAAGCCACTTGGCTCCAATCAGCTTGTAAGTTGCTCGGCTTCCTGTGTTCAAGCTCAGAGCCCTCTCCACTGCTCATAGTGTTTCTCGACAGTGAATTGAAAGGAGAAGAAAAAAGAAGATGAACCCAGATTAAAAGCCTGTTTCAATCTGAACTCGATGATAAATTACTCAAGTTTCTCACAGAGGAGAGAAATGCATGCACACACACGTTTACTTTTGCTCTGAAACAATCTCAAATTTACAGAATTGTAGGACTGCACAAAATTACTTATTTTTCTGAACTATTTGAGAGTGAGTTGCTAACATTATGTCCCATCATCCATAACTATGAAGGACATTCCCCTACACGACCACAATCAATCACCAAAATTAGGAAATTAACATTGATACTACATTACCAGCTAATCCTCAGATCCCATCGAGTTTTGTTAACTGTGCCAATACTGTCTTTGATAGCAAGATAATCCAGTTCAGAATCACAAATTGCCTCTAGTTCTGCCACTCTTACCTTCATCAGTCTGGAACAGTTCCTATCTTTCCTAGATTTGTATGAACTTGACAGTGAGACCAGTCATTTTATAGAATAACGCTCAATTGTCTGATGTTTTCTAATGATTCGGATTTTAATTCTATTATTGATAATATTCACTTTGATCATTGGGTTAATTCATCTGATGTCTCTACTGTGAGGTCACTCATTTTTCTTTTGTGTTTAGTAAGCATTTTGTGGAGCAAAATAACTATCACATTCCTTACCAAACTTTTAGTTTATCTACTTATTTATATTACTATGAACAAATGCTTCCCTATTTTATTCAATGGGTTATAATCCTTTACTACCATTATTTATTTTGATGCTCAAATAGTCTCGGGGGGAATCCCTTGCCCCTTCAAGCTTGCTTTTGTGTCCTGCTGCCACGTTCGCATCATGTTTTGAGCACTTCCTTACTTTTGGCACAGAAAGGTACTCCAGGCTCATCTTACACTCTTCCCGCCCCAGACCTGGAGTCAGACATTTCTTCAGGGAGTCCTGGCTCTTTCAGTGGAAAATGTTACGTAGACACCAAAATTTGGGTACTAGCTGTGCTCCCTGCTACTTGGCCATTGCTGACCCCAGACTCTGTCAGTATATAAAGCCAGGGACAATATTACACACCACAAACCCACAATGCACAATTCCATCTCTATTTATTTCCACATTTGTCACATATATTGAAACCAATGGGTTCATACCAATGGATTGAATTCTAAACCATCGCAGCAATCATTCCAGTTTCCTACGCTTTACATATTTGTAACTATATATTCTACAAAAGTGAAAAACCTTAGCCCAATTTTATTAATATATTTACTTATTCATATGTAAACAATCTTTGACCACAGCCCCTACCTCCCTAACCACCTAGATGCTCCCTTGCCCTGCTCAAATACTGACATCTAGGGCTAACTCACCACTGTCCACACACTCTAGGCTCAAACACCCCAGTGCTGGGCCACTGCTACTGGCTCTTTTCCCACATGGATCACTCTAGATCCCACTAGAGTTCTGAGATCCAGTGTCCAGTCACACCCACCACTGTCCCATATACACAACCTCCTTGTCCATCAGGCTCCAAAACCCTCCAGGCTGCTCTCTGGCTCAGATGTCTCCCTCAGCCCTGCCTTCCCTTCCATGAGCATGCCCCTGTTGTCCTATTCAGGGTCTGACGACCCAGACAGATATCCTCATCATGCAGCTGAGGCTCTGAAACTCCATGCTAAACCATCATGGTCATCCCTCATCCCTATCTGAAACCTACCACGTCCAACCTTCACAAGACTTTTGGAAGTGGGAAGGGCGTTCTGTGTTTTTAATAAAAGCTTTCTTCCTATTCTAATCTGATGACTCACATCTTATAAACAACTCTGCCAGGTATAGGTGGACTTCCTGTCATCTATCTATGTCCTAATTCCTTGAACCAGAAGAAATGTAATAAAAAGAATCCTGGCTAGAGGGGAAGCAGACTCCACTAAAACACATCACGATCTCCGTCTTCAACACTTCAAGGGCAGAGTCCATCCTGGGGCTCTGGCCCAGAGGACTGCGGCACCAACTTTACAGGGTAACTACCCTGTCTCCCCCATGAACAGGTTGTACTGACCTGTATCACAACATGTTTTTAAAAGTCTTTTTAAAGTTTTTATTTTTAACTGGAACACAAATACGGAAGAAAAAAATATGTGAGTCACTCTACAATTCTAAGGCTGTTAAGAGCCTACATGTTATACAATTCTATTTACTAAAGACATCTTTCGAATTTGAGTGAAAACCTGAACGTTTGACTAGAGTGAACTATGAATTAGAAATCAATGAGCAGACCCAAGGTGGCCTCCTAACTCATTCATCACAGAGTAAATCACTTCTTTTATGAGGAAATTCCCTGATACCTAAGCATCCTTTCAGAGCAAGCGTAGTAATCCAGGGAGCCATTTCTATCAGTTATTCCTTCTCTTTACTGTGGTATCTGGAATACATTTGCCAGAGAGTAAATCTAACTTGAAGGAAAGATTTATCCATTATACACATATTTTCTACCTCTTCTCCAAAAAACAGCATTTCCCAGACGGTATTCCAGGAAATACTGGTATCTCAACATGGTAGTTACAGTCATGGAATAAAAAAGGGTTTGGGGCCGAATGAGAGGGGAAGCCCTGAGTAACACAGATCTCCTCGCCGCAGGGCTTCTCAGAGCCTACACCACACGAATCTTAAGGAGACAAAGATGAAACACAGCTTCCGCTCCCCCCGACCCCAGTATTGGTAAACTACAGTACTCTTTTTATGGAGCATTTCTCAGAACTCATGCTCTACAGAAAATACGAGGGAATTTTATTCTCTAATATTTAAATAATAATATGTCACTTTAATTAAAAAAGACCATTTACAAAAAGGAAAATATAAGTAGTTAGTTAGATATATGCACAGATATTCAACGCAGTAATGATCAAAGAAATGCAATTAAAACAATGAGACTTGTTCATTTGTCAAATAAACAATGGATTCAACAAATAACACTGGCAAGAGTATGGTGACTCAGGCTAGTAAGGGGTATCTTTTAAGAAACCGGTACAATTCTTTTGGAAAGCAATTTGGCAAAGGTTCTAAAAATGTTATGTCCACTGATCTTACAATGGCCGATCTGAGATTCTACTCTTAAAGAAACAATCCAAAATGAAGAAAATGCTTTACGCTGAAAGATACTAATGGTTGTAATTATAATAATGAAAAAAAAAATCCCAAATAATAAAAACTCCCAAGAGTAGCAAAATGTTTCAGTAAATCAAGTTACATGATACGATATTTCATGCAGCCATGAAAATTATTTACAACTTGCTTTTTACCGGAGTGGGGGAAATGCTTTGGTTGTTATGGTACCTGGTGAAAAGATGGTAAAAGGGTGGGCTACCAAAGTCTACACAGAGCTCCAGTTGACCTTGACATCTATGGAAGATTCTGTAGTATACCATTTCTGCCAAAAGTACAGTAAAGTATAGCTAAACTTTTAAAGTAATTTCAGGCCCTTTAAAAAAATACTGTAAAAGCACAACAAAGCCTTATTGAAATGGAACTCCGGACAGCTGGCCAGGTCACTTGCCAGTTACGTGTTTTACTCACCCATCTCAGCTTTGCAGCATGACAAGAGCAATTCATATTTGTGTCGCAGCAAAATTATCATTTAATACATGTTATCAACTTTCAGGGCTGCCTGCTTGGGATTAGTAGGTATTGTGAATATCAGCTCTGTGAATGCTAAGCGTTTATTTATTATTTATTTAACTCAAAAAGTAGAAGAAGAAAATATCCCCAAATATAACACTAGCAACACTTATTTCAGGGTGGACAGGGGAAGGAGAACATGTAGGAGTGACTCTTCTCTCCCTCCCTACTATTTTCTTAATTGCCCGAAGTTTCTATAATGGGCTTGCTAGTAAACACTCTGATGAAACTTTTTATTATTTATAATAAAAATATTTAATAAAAGTTAAAGTTTACTTGTTAAAAAGAATAAAAGACAAATACCTGTCCTTTTGTCGTGTAATCTGCCAAGATGTTAAGTAGCTTATAAAAGACTTCGAACCACGGGAGATAGCTGGGGAAGAAGAGGAAACATAGGAAGTGTTAATATGCAGGTCACAAACTTGAACCAGGAGCAAATTCAAGACTGGTACATTTCAATCCTAAAGAGTCTTCCTGTCATAGGCTGTGCTGGAAACAGAGACTGGTGAAATGCTAATTATTTCTGGGATTTAAAAAACTGCCTATATAAGAAGGAAGATTGAATGTTCATTATAAATTATTCCCATGCCTCAGAGCTAGAGCAGGTTCACAGAGAAGACACTGAAAGCAAGCTCTGCAATCAGGCAATCAGGAACCATCTCTGCGTAGCCCTCCAGGCCTCTCCCACCACACCCACTCTTTCCAGGAAAGCTTCTATGCAAGTTTCCCATGATCGGACACACACAGCCACACACACAAACAGCACTTCCCCTGCTGGCAGCTGCGAGGTGTCCCAAAGGCCCCATGAGCCTGAAACCACTGACACCGTTAACAGCAAACATTCTACCTGTAACACGCCCTCTCCACACTTAGAGTGGGATGAGCTCTGACTCTTCATCCCCACTGCCCTCCACCGGGGCTCAGTCCTCGTGCTCCTTAATTCTGAAGACAGTCTGCACCTAGCCACAGTCCAGCCTTTGTGTCGCTCTAAGAATGGTCTTTCTGACATTGCAAATCGAAGTGGCACCAGGGGTGAAATTCCTGCTGTGTATCCCACTGCTGCAGGACTTCTTCGAACAGCCCTCAAGGCTTTCCACCACCGAGCCCCTGCCTCTGGCTGTCTTCTCTCCGCTTCCCCCCACACTCGTCCTCCTCTCCCTGCAGCCTCACTCCAAGAACACCCGTGGCCCCTTTCTTCCTCTGACCTTCATGGTCTAGTCTAGCTGATTTCCACTCACCCTCCCAACAGGACCCTGCCCACTTCCCGCTTTTCAAGTCCTGGCTCCCTCTTTTGCATGCCGCCCTGGGTGTGTGCGTCCCCCACCCCCCCGCCCCCCGGTTCTACCACTCCACACCCCATGTGGCACTCAATGGTGTGTGCACTGTTTTCCCAACAGACTGCGCACACAGACAGGAAGGACTGTGTCTTTCTTCACTTGGTCCTCCCAGGGCCCAGCATAAAGCCTGGCATGCCATCCGTGCTCAGGGCTAACCGAACAAACAAAACAAAACAAAGACTAACAGCAAGGGCACATTAGTGCGACAGAATTGTTGTTGAAATATGTTCCCACTGCCAACAAGTTTTGTCACTTAATTTAAATGGCTTTGTTCTCCACAAGAAACTTTCCAAAGCGACATCAAATAGCCATGTGCGAAGAGTGCTGGACCAAGCGCTTGCCATCGCACTCCCGTCCGCCCTGCTGAGCTAACAGTGTCCGCTGCCGACAGAGCTGGACACGGGGGAGCGCTGGTGCTGTCCGACTCCGTCCCGCCGGGCACGGGGACATCAGCGCCCTGTACAGATTACCAGCTGTACCGCCAAGGGTAATAAATGAAGTGCGAGGCAACAGGGAGGGGAGATAACATGCCCAGTTCTCCATCACCAGCGTCTGCCTGAAGCCAGCACATGCTACTGTAAAATTTAAGTAGCTTATCAAAATACACTGATAAGCAACTTAACTTTTCACGTCTATGACAGTATTATCACTTATGTTAATATGTTTCAATCAGCTCTGGCAGCTGCATATTGACTATTACAGAGCAAATGACTGCTGCCACTTCACACAGCATTTACTTTGGCACAGCAATGTAAACATTCAAGAGGGATTAGGGAGGAGACAGATAAGTTTCTCCCTTCCTATTCTGTTAAATAAACCTCAGCGGAGTTAAAAGCCATTCTAGTAGGAACAATAAATCCCCTCCGAAGAAAACTCTTGCCTAGATGAGAGGATTTTTAGTAAACAAATCAACCAAGGATTATAAATTTATTTTGCCTGAAAGAAAAAATTCATTACCACTAGTTAAATCTACCCACTGAAAATCAGGAAGGAGGGTAACACAAAACAAGAAGAGAAAATATGTATTTCCTTGCAAGGAAACTGTGGCCTCAAAGAAGTGAGAGACGCGGCGAGCTCACGCTAGGCACGCCTGACGAAGCCGCTGGGGCAGGCTGGCTTCCCTGGCAGTGTCGGGCCGCCGCTTCTACGGAGGCCGCTGGGGCCGCTCGGGTCACCGGACCGGCCCAGCGTGGGCCTGGCGCCGCACTTCCCTGTTCTCAGCGTGAAGGTAGGTGGCGTGGTCGGACCGCCCGGGTGCCGCACACAGCGCCCGGGGTCCCGCATGCAGCCCCGGCCTCACCAAATCGATTCTTTGTGGCTACGCTAAGCAGAACCCTCAGCCGTGGGAGGTTTCACAGTTCCCCTGGAAATCAGCCATTTCTTTCTCCCTTTGGCCTGACCGGACACAACTGTTCTCCACATGTTGTCCCCTGTGCACTGACAGATGAATATCTAGTGATGGCAGTGTTAAGGTCTTGAAACCAAAACCCAGCTGTCTTCTTCTTCAAAGGATCCCTCTTTTCCCCTGGTGGGAGGCCAGGGTTCACAGCTGAACTTTATCCAGCGCCGTTTCCTGTACTGCTTCATTAGTGCTGGCACAACAGCCTCGCACTGCCTGCGACGTTGCAGGTGAGGATGTGGAGATGGACCCTCCACTCCATTCCGTGTTTGTCTGTCATCATGGAGTAAACACTGCTTCCCGATCCAGAGACAGGAAACAAACGCTCCCTGGCGCTGCTCCTCCCTGCCATCTGAAGGTGCTCTGAACATCACTGGGCCTGCTCAACCTGCTCCCTTTATGCTGGAGTCCTCACCACAGCATCATTGTGCAGGGGACTCGCCCAAGGCTGGTGGCAAAAAGGCAAATGCAAAGGACCCACAACTCCACAGGCCACGGTGCTCATGGGACAAAGGGGCACAGATACAACAGAGCGACACAGTTTAGGTCCCAAGGAGCTGGAACTCTTTCCCAAGTACTTTATTAGGCTCAGGCTTTTGATCAATTTATAAAAGTATAATGGAGCATTATCACAACCTCATCATCAGAGCCTTGACAGAAAAGCCTGCTTCTCAGGCACTGGCCTAGACCGCAGCTTCTCCCACCAACCTGTGTCTCAGGGAACTTTGTCCCAAGCTCTGCCCTCACTCTTAGGCCTGACAGTCACACAGAGAGGATTCTGCTGCATGTGAGGCAACACAAAGTCTTAGACTTGCGAAGAGCTCAGGGAGCACCTGCAGTGTTCCTACACACACGGCCTCGCTGAAATGGGCCACCGAAGGCCCCTGTGAGACGTGCAGGGGCAGGATCCAGGACCAGCATAGAGTCAAATGGGCTCATGGTCCAAACGGCCTGTAAAAAGCCCTTCAATTACCTGCAACACGCAGCAGACACAGTTAGTGCAGACACAGAGTCACTGGCCTGAGTTTGGTTTTTGTTCAAATCTGTCAGTGGGGCTGTTAGTTGCTCGTCCTTGAGCTGACTCAGGCACTGAGTCCAATGAGGACAGACAGCTCCCTGCTCTAATCTCGCTCCACTGAATGGATGGTCAGGATGATCATTCCCATTGGGGAGTGAACATATCCTTAGGACGTTACCTTGTATGATGGAGTTCCCCTTCAGTGTAGAAAATCAGAACAAATACTAACAAGCTTTCCTGCTTTTGCTAATATTTCAGTTCAAGGCAAAGTAGCTGTGGGTGTGACGGGCGACGGTGGCAGAGACAGGTGGCAGAGGCTGACCAAGTTGAGTGGGACTTGAGAGCCCAAGCCTGGAGAGGGGGCCATCCTCGTGGAGGGGCAATCTGACACGGGGTGTACGCAGGAGCCCTGGTGCAGCGAAGCGGGTGCCCGGGCAAGGTGGAGATCACACAGGGCAAGCAGGGCGTCCACACAGCAGATGGGTCGGCCGGCGTGGCAGAACTCAAGGCGGTACAGTGAGTGTTTGAGCAGGGTAAAGAACGAATCTGTGCAGGGAAGAGGCTGGCGGGATTGGTGCTGGAACCTAAGAGGAGTAAAAAGACCCTCTGGAAGGCAGTTGGTGTGGGGTGTCGGCCCACGCAAGGAGGGGGACGCTGTGAAGTGGGGCCAGGCAGAGGCCATACACTGAGAAGCATGTCTGCGGTGGGAGCAGGCAGCAGCATGCGCGCGCACGCACACACACACACACACACACACACACACACGAATGGGGTGGAGGTCCACGTACCGTGTGGTAGTGCTCCATCGAACTCATTACTGACTTCCTGAGGTTGCTTATTGCAATACAGTTATGTAAAAGAATGTTCCTCTTTATAACTATGCACTCAAGTATTCGAGGAATTACTTGATACTATTTCAGCATCACTTCCCAAATGGGGCATTTCAGTAAGTTGTTATTGTTTCAAAGATTAAAGTAAAATGGAGAAGAAAGAATCTGAAGGACCTCTTCTTCCATCAAAATCCCATAAGTACATCAGCCAGAGGACACAGAATAAGGACCTGAGTTGGGAAAATACAATTTTTAAATCATGGCTATTAGGAGGAGCATGTGATGGAGAGAATAGTCAGTGCCCATTCACACGCAGAAGTCTCGAAGGGATGGTTCTCACTGTGTGGAAGGAAGGTTGAAGGGGTGGGGGTGAACAGCATTAGAGGCAGAAACAATGCAAACAACCAAACAACGGCTTGCGGGCATGAACTTCAGGGCCTGATTTGAGAACTGTGGGCAGCTGAACAGCCAGAGTAGGTATGCAGGCTGCAGGGCAAGAGGTGGGGATGGGGAGGAGGGGCAGAAGGACCAGACTCTGGAGGGGCTCTCCTAGGCCTCATGATGGGCCTCCCCTTTATTCTGTAATCAGTGGGGAGGCAAAGGGACGGTTAAAGAGGAGTAACGTGAGTCTTTAGAACTGGGTAGAAAGTAGCTGTTTCCACCTCGTCTTAAACCTTGGCATAGCCCAGTGGAATCAGCCTTATCAGAACCAGTCTCCACTGTGCTATCCTAAAAAGAAAACCTTAAGACAATACAACCTAGTCATACACAAAACTTGAAAAAAGATCAACATAATGCCCTGGCTCTAAAATAAAAGAAAAATAAAGAAAAGTTAACTTACAATAAAAGTTTCCCATTTAAACACTCAGGCACCATTATATTAGGAGACAGAATACAGTTGTCCCTCCCTGGGGAGGGCTGTGGCAGAGCTGCTCTACTCGTGTCTGGAATAGTGAGTTTCAGGCCCAGAAGAATGGCATGGAACAGGGCCTTTCAGTTTTCTTGGTGACTTTGCACTCTCTGAAGAGCTCTTTCTCAAAATCCCATCTTGGGTGCGCTAGGGGAGGCTTCCCTTCCTTTCTTACCTCCTGTCCGAGTTTGCCAAGACTCACTGGGTGGCAAAGCATCCCTTAGTTAAGGCTATCTGACACTGACATCTATCCCTGCTGCTCTGTCAGCGTCCTGGCTGGTCAGACATCCACAGTCAAATGCAAACCAACCACAGAGAAAAACGACAAACCCCTGTCACGAATGCAGTATCTCACGAGGCCCCTGTGAAGAGATGCTGGACACCTAGTCAGACTTGAGGCAAATGACCGACAAGTGAAGACCTGGCAGCATTAGACCAGGTAACGAGGGACAAAGAGAAAAATCAAGAAAAACGAGGACGGTGGTACAGCCGTCACATAAGAAGAAAATGAATTCAAAATCAAGAAATTCAGAGAGGCCTAGGGGAAATCCTCAAACACTTGGGAAAATCACTCCTTTTGTAGTTAGGCCATGACAGTCAAACATGAAGTGTTATTATGTCAGAAAAACTGTAACCCACCCCTTAAAAAGCACTTGACTCATTATTTATTCTAAGAATAATGTACTGATAAAATAAATTTATTTTTAGAATTTTCATTTCATTTTTTTCAAGATAAAATCCTAAATAAAGTTTCCTCCCATTTTTACTATAAAATTGAGGTCTCTACTCAAATAGATGCATTTTATTCCTAGAATAAGAGGCCCTCCTGGCCTTATCCCACATTAAGACTCACTAGACTTTATAACACTTTATGCTTGTTTGTCTTCTCCATTAGTGTCACCTCCCTGAGAACAATGATCATGACTGAGTACTGACTGTTCAATCTCTAATGTGTACCTGGCACATGTTAGACATTCAATAAAACAGAACTGCCCCTGACAGATGTAACTCATCCTCCTTACAGTATCCACTAAGGCCATTACCACTAGAGCTCTAGAGTTAACAGTTAAGCAACTCTTGTTGGGAAGCAGGGATCCAAATTCAGGAGGCAGTATTTCGGTTAGGAAAATAATCCAGAACTAAAAACTATCCCTGCCAATATACTGCTGGAATCTGTGACAAATAATTAGAATAGAGGAAGAAAATACTAAAAGCGGATTAAGAAGTGCACCCACAGAGCAAAAATTTCTTGCCCCTTGCCCATCCCTCCAACATGCGTAAACCCTACCGCCAACTTCTTGTGTTCCTCCTCCAAGTGCCAGGGGCAAATGTCACAAAACCACGCTGATTATTTTGCAAGCACAGGTGCACCTTTAAAATAGCTCAAGATTCCTTGAATCTGTTGGTGCATCAAGTCCCACGTTCCCCTAAGGGTATGATCCAAACTTTTCTTCTTCCATTTCTAACCCATTCCTGCGACTCATCAGAAGACACTCTTCTCTCCACACTCACTGAAGACAAAGGCAAGACCACGAGTTTTCCTACCTTCCACTTCTCATGAGATGTCAGAAGGACTAGATCCCAACCATGCTGCCTTCTTCTTCAAGACATATCTTCTCCTCCATTATACTCAGCAATAAATACTTCCACTTTTATGTACGTTGGCCTGTGGTTCTCAAACTATAGCCTTAGCACCAAGGCGTACCCATGCCACTCTATGGGAAAAGCACACCACATCTTCCTGAGCTAACCACATTAAGCTTAAATAAACATTTCTCTGGAATTAAAAATGGAGGTGAACTTTGCGGTCCAAACATCACATATTTCCAGATCCTTCATTTCAAATGTTGCAGTCAATCAACTAATCACAAAGTCTTCCACATTTATTAAGACCCACCCAACATATGCCTGTCACTCTGCAAGGTGCATGGGGAATGAGACCCAGGCCCCAGCATTTGGGGAGCCCAAGTCTAATGAGGGAAGCAGACACACGAGAGCTTTCCGGAAAGTATCTAGCTGCAAAGTCGTTCTTAGAGTATTGACAATGGCTGGATTTTTTCCGGATAGCCCTCGTATGTCAGCAGCACTGGGTCCCTGTTATGATGGAGGTTCATAAAGGAAACAGGAGAGGTCGTGGAAAGTCTTCTCACAGGAACCGACACTTTCCTGATCAACTTGACACAGACTGCAAAGTCAGGAGGCGCCCTTGGTTTAAGTATCAGCTCTGTCACTTACTAGCTGTGGCTCAAGTCATGTTCCTCCTCTCCCACGTGTGAAACAGGGATACGGTTCTCTCCTCACATGGCCGCTGTGAGGAACGCACCCACTTCTGTGCCCAGAAAAGAGTAAATACTGTCATCCCCTGATAAAACTGTATTCTTATTGCTAATAACATCAAATGTCAGAGGAACCTAAGTAAAAGAAAAAACAACCCTCTTTGGGAGACCAGTCTCACTCAGGCTGAGTGTTCGGCTTTGCTCACAGCCGCTCCTCTCGGATTGTAAATTTATTATGGTGTCCAGTTAAGCTTAAGAATCTCTGATTTATGTCCATACTTAGCATCCCATTGTGAGACCTATTATATCTATGCAGGAAAATATATTATATTTACTGAATGAGTAGAAATATTAATTTGCATTAGGAAAAGACATAAAAACTCCCATAAAACATCTGTGTTTATATAAACACTTGGATTTGATTTTGGAAACAAGGATCTTTTCTCTCCTGATGATACTAAGTAACCGCTGCTTTCAGAGAGCGGATCTGTCGTCGTCTTTTCTATGACAGTATTACTGTGATTGAAGGAGAGAGCTCAGGAGGACAGCTCAGAGGCACCTTCCTGTTATCACCAGGCAAGTGCTGGTAACAGAAGATCTTTGGAGTAATGACACCTGCACTGACAACTCAGTGTAATTCTCAGATCCTCTCTGCTGATGGCAGAGAGGGCGAGCACATGGGCCTTTCATCATTTCCCTGAGAGAGTTTACGATGCTGCCCACTCTTGCATTCACACACCTTCAAGTTTTTTCACCATTCAGAGCACCTTGTTTTATGGTTTAAATTACTACTATGACATAACGTAATGGGTTAGTGAGGTTCTAACCAAGGCCTGCTTTAGTTCCTTTTGCAGACTGAAACAAAAATGCACTGTCACCACTAAAAGAAAAAAGAGAAAAGAAAAACACAACAAAGGGAAGAAGGTCCTGTCCTGCTTTCAGAAGTAAACAACCAAATTAATTTTTCCACTGAGAGGCCATTTAATATTATTCTCATTTTAGAGCTAGGAAGTGAGTGCGAACAGGAGAAGGGGAAAAACATCTATCAAGTACTAGGCGATCTCAGGTTAGGTGCCGGTAAAGAAAGGAAGAAGGAGAGACAGGCACAAGGAGAGAGGAGGATGTGAGTGTGGCTGGTCCAATGAAAGCAATGTTTTAGACAGCAAAGAGTTTTCAGCCAAAAGAAAACTAACCTGGCACCTACCCCAAGTTATCTTTACAACAACGCCGAGATGAATTATCATCCCATTTTACAGATGAGAAAACTGAGTCCTAGAGAAGTGAAGGAAGAACGGGCCTGGGACAACATGGCTAACCAAAGTAGAGCTCCACACACAACTAGTCCAGAGTGATTCCTATTGTACTCACTCCATACGACACAGTATCAGCTGCACAACATAATCAGACACAGTGACCAACCCTCAGGTTAGGATCTGAAATTCTTGCCTTGCGGTTCTCAATGTGATACCTTGATAAAGTGGAAGCTGTGTCTAAAAGCCCCTCGGCTCTAAGTGCTCTGAGCAATCCTACTTTGGCTACCTCCCAACAATTCGGTGTGTTTTCTTCTTACTTTGCCAGCTCCTGGGACATGAGTCATGTGTCAGCTCTTTATTGCTTTAGGAGTCAGTGGACATGCTATATTCAGAAACACAAATATAAATAGCTTGACTTAAAATGCTTTAATCAAACATGGTAAAAGAGAGTCCTTAAGTTTCCAGTGCTGCATGTCAAGACCCAATGCCTCTGCTACCTCTCATGTGTATTTTTAAGAACTTATCTATCTAAACCATGGCCTGTGTCATAGATTCTCAAACAGAATGTGTTGCCTTTTAAAATTTAAAGTATAAAGCTTTAAATGTATGCTTATGGTGACAATTAAGGCAATGCTACATTACACAGGGCATCAGTCTTGCACGAACAGCACTCATTTAAGTTCATTTCCACCCCAGATCTCTGCTTGAATGTTATATCATTCAATCGCTAATCTCTCTATAAAAGTGTCTGGCTGTCTCTTAAACCCATTTACGCTCTATGCTTCAATGCCTTTCCTTGGCAACTTTTTCCATATGCTTAACTTCTTTCAGGGAAGCAGTACTGTCTCAATTCACAGAACAGCACACCAATCAACACAAGCGGGCAGGTAAAGAAAGGAAAGGGAGACAGGACACAGAGAAAGTAGGATATGAATGTAGCTGGTCCAATAAAAGTAATGTTTTAGAAGGCAAAGAGTTTTAAGCCAAAAGAAAACTAACCTAACACCTACCCCCAAGCAATCGGAGAGCCCTGAACTTGAATTTATAACCTAAACACTCTGGACCATATGCAACTTGAGACACACAACTGGTAGCACTACTGGAGATTTATGACTTATGACTTGTTCATATTTAATTTGTAACCAAACACTTCCCCTTCCTCTTAGCTACCTTAGAACTCTTGATTAACTCTTGTTTTCACAGGTCAGAGGTTAAATAAAGGAAGGGAAGCATTCTGGGGTGAGATTGACCAGAGCACCACATCCAAGAGTGACCTGTGCAAGGAACATTAAAATAAGTGATAAGACTAGAGATTGTTCAAGACAGCTGATGTTCAAAGCCTCCTCTGGGTACGAAGCAGGACCTTACAACTAGAAAGCTGGCAACAAAGACGGACAGGAAACTGCTCTCAAGTTACCTTTCATGAGGGAGCAACTCTTGCACCAAGAGGTTTCTCCAAAATGTTTTTGGAAACGAGACAGGGTTTTGAGGGCAGGTAAAGCAGGAATTTCTGCAAACCAAGCAACCCTTCACCTCGCTTCCTTGTGCCCAGGCATCTGCCTCACCCGCCAGAGTTTCCGACAACACAGAAAAACCTCCACTGCTACCTCACTTTGTAGCAGGCCTGAGCAAGGCCCAGGTAAGCAGATTTCTTTGTACAGAATTCATCACACAGAGGCACAGCCAACCTGTTGAACACAGTATAACCTATCCAACTGCAAGACCCACCTAGCTCCAAGTACCTTTACTGCTGGACCACTCCTGATGCATCAAACAGATAAAACTAGTAAGAGCAGAGACCGCCGTTTATTCTGGAATTTCCAAGTACCCAAAGTCTTATATGCATTTGCTTATTTACTCCTCATTGTAATTCTATTAAGTAGGTATAAATAAGGAAACTGAAACCCAGAAAGGGTAAGTAACTTGAGTAGAGTCCAATCAAATCCAGGTTTGTGTGATTTACTATATCAGTAGGTACCTTTCTGGGGGCAGGGGTGTGGGAAGGGGGGCCAAAACCCCCCACAAAACCTCTCGGGCAATGACATCAGCGAAGTGCACGTTAGCACATACACTTCACATTGATTAGGTGTTTTCAAATGGTCAAAATGGGACAATCATTAAACTCATGTTATAGAAAGCATTCACTCACTCATTCATTGCCTAGTGTAAGCCAGGTAGAGAGCTGAATAAGGCTTCACTTCCACTTAAGTAGGTCCCTGTTTTAGGTTTGTATGTGAAACCATTATGGCATTAGGATTGACCTGACAGAGGCAATAAGAACAAAACCAGGACAATGTAGGAAGTCATGGCTGGGCCACCCTGAGAGGAGGGAAGGTGTGCAGTCCCTTGCAGCATAACCACGTAATACAAACACAGATAAGACAGGCAGTTTTCTGCAACTGAGCCCTTCGAAAAGACACGGGACCTGATCCCAAGCAACCGCAGGAGCTGGGAGTCTGCTAGCAAGTTGGAACATGAGATGCCATTAGTCACTTTCTGTTGTTTCTGTGGTAAAAACTCTAACCCTCAGACATTTCTTATTCTTTAAAATGGTGTTTGTGTATATGGCTTATTGCTTTATAATAAGCCAAGAGAAGCAGTTTGTGTAAGAGCGAAAATTCGAGTTAAACTCCGTCAAAATATGGTAGCTTAGAAGAAGGCGAAATGTTTGGTTACCAATCAAATATGAACAAAGTTGTAAGTCACAAATTCTAGTAGTGCTATCTCGTAGCAAAAACAGATTTCTCTGATATCCATTCTTACATTCATAAAGTATGAAAGACAGCAGGAAAGCAGCCTTTCAGTAAATAACTACTAAATGCAGAATATTAAAATGCAGGTCAGAACATGTATGCACGAATCATTTTTACTATATCTGTGCTTTCATTAAATGGTATGACTTAATTTTTTGGTAATATATTTTAAATGGTAGCTCTTCTTTACATATAATTGCAAAACGTGCCTACATACATCTAAACATGTACTAAGAGAATGGTTAAATAAATTATGTAATTAAATTATATAGATCCAAGCAATAGACAATTACATTTTAGAATACTTTGAATGATATGGGGAAATGCTCATGAAATAATATAGATCGAAAAGAACTGGTATATATGTATCCTATGCAATTATACACACATATAGGAAGACTGGAAGATAAAAAATTAATTGTGGTTCTTCCTAGGTTCTGGGATTGGAGATAATTTTGTTTCTCCTTCCACACTCTTTTCCACATTTTCTATGGCATATGTGCTGAGTGTGCAAGCGCCTAAAAAGTTAAGAGAAAAGTTGTTCTGTCTTTAAAGTAGTGTGTGTTATTCATAACTGCAAATATTGGGAAGCAAGCTAAATGCACAATAATGTTTCACAATAAACTAAAAATGACCAAAATGATAGAATATATACATTTATTAAAATGAGACTATAGAAAAATATTTTAACTGAAAATTAATTTCATATTTAGATATAAAAGCAGGCTCTAGAAGATGTACAAATAATTTTTCATTTTTATTTTCCTATATTCACCAAACTTTCTCTATGAATATGTATCATTTTTATTAACTTTTAAATTAAAATACCTCCCCACTTTCTTTTTCTATTAAAAAAACAAACAGTCAGATGTGTGACTCCTCCCCACCGACTGACCCCCCAGCCCTCTTGCTTGGTGGGAGGGAGGTGGACAGGGCAGGCAGAGCAGAAGCGAAGGCCAAGCGTTTTGTTCCTCTGAGTATGCCTAACGACTGTGACGACCCGGCTCCCAGACGGGCCCTCTGGATGCAATGAAGTCTGCACTCTTTAACAAACTGGTCCCACCAGACCTCATGCTCTTTCCACTGCGCCATGCTTTCATGTACCTCAGCTTCAGGGTATGGGTGGTTGGCTAATAAGGTTTTCAGTGACCTTCCTTAATGTGGGAGCAGTCAGCCTCAATAAAGACTGGTGGGTCTCAGAAAGCAAGGCACAATCACTTCTCCGAGAGTACTTTAAATTGGGGGTGGGGGAAGCATCGGAATCTATTTTTCCTGTTAGATTTTGAGACCAAATCTCCAAGGCTGGATCCTTCACACAAATATTTAGGAAGCATCTGTATGTGCCAGGCCTGTGCTAGAAAGCGAGGATAAATAAATGAACAAGATGCAGTGCTGTCTGTCCTCAAAGGACCTGTCTCTTGGGCAAATGGGTAATCATAATGCACTGAGATGATGCTGTGATACAGGTGGGCAACAAGAGCTGTGGGGGACACTAAGGAAGAACATCTCAATAGTCTGGGTATCAGCTAAGTGAGGAAGAGAAGCCAGATGGAAGAGAAGTGCATTTCCATCTGGAGGAAAGGATGCAAAGACACAGTGAACTACAAATGGCTTGGGGTGGCTGGACCACACATAGGATGGGGAAGGATGTTTCCCTGTGTGCCTTTTTGGGGGTGGGAGGTGGGAATGGGGGTGGAGAGGGGAATCTTGTCAGGAGTAGGTTTGACTAGACAAATCAAGAGACCAGCTTGTGAGGAGTTTTAGGTGCAAGACCAGAGAGTTTAGCTCTTTTCCTGAAAGCAAAGAAGGCTCTTAAGCAAGGAAGGATTTTATCAGATTTGTCTTTTTAGAAGATCACTTTATCAACAGAGTGGAAGATAAGTGAAAGAGGAAATCTGGAAGCAGATAAACTCAAAGGTTTAAGACCCACGTAGCTGGCATAAATCCTCCACCAAGAAGGACATTCTAAAAGTGATGACTTCTCTTCTCTCAGTGCTCTTTTAATTACTGAATGCAATTAAGAAGAGGATTTGGGTTCAGAAGAAGAGCTAAAAAAATGAATTCCTCTTTGGCAAAGGTTGGCCTGAGGAGAAGCCCCACTCCGAAGCGGCACCCACATGACGCAGCGGGAGAGGAGGTAGATCTGGACAGCCCAGAGCAACAGACAGGTGTGGGTCCCCTAACCAGCGAGAGGGCGCCCCCTCAGCTGCTGCTTCATCTCTCCAAGGCCGCCTTCCTATTTACCCAACGAGGCCATGATAAAGGACAGATTAAGCAGTAGAAATAATTTCATGCAAATAATACAACGTGCCCATCACATTTCACAGAACATACCAGGCACTTAAAAATAGGTAGCTTCTGTTACGGCTGTTAGCCAGGAGGTGCCAACTTGCTCTCTCAGGAGACAGAGTGGTTCAACACTGTATTTTGGATTATTTTAAATGCCTTTAAAATGCTGAATGCCAGAAGCACATGTATATTCTTAAGATTGTATCTGTCACAAAAGAGTGGGCTAGGGTCAACAGAGATTTTATTAATATTTATCCACTTGACACAAGATAAAGATTTCGTTTCAAAGACAGAATAAAAGCAAAGGAAAAAAGATGGAGATCATAAACGTGTCACCAGTATTTTTTCAATTACTCCTCAATGAATGACTGTTTTCAAGCTAACAGTGAAAATAATTTCTTCTGCTTTCCTGGCTGAAGGCATAACATATATTGCTCTTAACTAATTAAATAAGACTTAACCCTAGAAGATTTAGTATGCTGTAGTGATATAAAAGACAGCAACAGTAATAAGACTAAGAGCTATCATTAAACAGACATATGGATGTTAACATTTTTACCTTTCACAAATATTTGAACTTAACTTTTATGGGTCTAAAATAGAGCAGCTTTAGTTAATTTAAGGACCAGCTCTGCACACTGAACCATTCATGGGATGGAAATGAAAATAATCTAGTATCTCAGTTATGTCAGGCATTGGACTACGCAGTTCAAGGGCATTATCGCTGCTCCTCACCTCAGCTATGTGAGGGGGTACCTTCAGCTACAAGTAACAGGTGAAGAAATGGGAGCTCAAAGACATGCAGAGGCTTTCTCAAGCTCACCAAGCTTACAAAGTGGCGGTCAGGATCGGAAGTAAGGTCTTCTGTTTTTAAAGCTCATGATCCTTTTTCTTTTTTATAAGTCAACTTTGAATTAATAGTTTACATACAATGAAACCCACCCATTCTATGTGTACATTTGGAGGAGTTTTGATAATTATATACAGCTGTGTAACTGCCACCACAATGAATACATACAACATTTCCAGGACCCCAAAACATTCCCTTGTGCCCTACGCCAAGCTCCCTCACCCCTCACAGCGTGTCTATTAATGTATATCGTAGCTCTTACCACACTAGACTGAGATCATCTGTTTACCACCTGTTCTTCCTACCAACTACCTTTTTAAAATTCATTTCTTTTTAACATCAATTAAAACTCACTCTTTTGGGTGTACAGTTCTATGAGTTTTGACAAATGCATACGGTAGTGTAACTGCCACAGACAATCAAGACACAGAACGCTTCTATCGCATACCACCCAATTTGCTCATGCTGCCCTTTGTAGTCAAAGCTTCCCCACCTCCCGGGACCTGCTCTGTTTTCTATTCCTCTAATTTTGCCTTTTACAGAATGTCATATAAATAAAATGATACAGCATGTAGCCTTTTGAGTCTGGCTTCTATCATGATATTTTAAGCTACACTGTATATTTTAGCTTTTCCAGTGCTGACCAATGAAGGACAAGTTTTAATAGTAACATATTCCCATGGGCATTTCCAAGTGTCACAACTCCACGGTACTAGCTGTCACTCTACTCCAAGAAAGAGGATGTTACAGGAGTATCTTCAGCCACCTAATGTATTACATTACATCATTATATCAGTATATCATTACAGTATATCACTTGCAAACTTCATTAGCTATGTTAATTACTACTAACAAATTATTTGAAACATACCTCACACGTAAATGAAATAAACCAATCTATGTACACTGGGATTGTAGTGTATCAAACGTCTGCATTATACCATGCTTTCTCCCAGTTACAAAACCATGCCCAGACTCGAAGTCTGACCGTGATACTATCAGGGGTGGCAAGGGTTTGCTCTGTGACCAGAAAAAGCAGAAGCTAAACCCTCTGCCACCTGGCCCAACCAGGTGGGGCAAAGGAGGTATAAGAGCAGCCAGTTGTTCTACCTGTTCAACCCTCTCATTTTGTACCAGAAGGAAGAGAAGTCCAGAGAGTGGGAGGGGCTTACCCAGAGCCACACATCTGCAGAGCCAAAAGGACATCCCAACAAACCTAAAGTAGATATCTCTGTCCCCGCTGAATGACTAAGCAAACTCCCAGCACTACTCTCCTCTTTTTCTTCCTACTGTTTCTCAAGTGAGGTGCAAAGGAACATGGTTTCTCTTGTCTGAGAGAATACAGAGTGGCTGCTATCTTCGATATCTAGAATTGTCCTAAAACATCAAATTCTCAATTGGATTCCACCTGGAATTACCATAGTCCCTTACTAACCAGGATTTGAAATGATGTCTGTTTAGCTCCAAACCTGATCATCTTTGTGCCTACCATGTACCTTTATATCTACTCTGACACCCATTCAGCTTAGTATTCTATGGCTTGTTTGTTCATCAAGCATTTATTGACCAGGAGGCCCTTTGCTGGATCCTGAGGCTAACAAGAGAATCAGACACAGTCTCTAGTTTTAAGAAGCTCAGTGTCCAGAGGGGGAAAGACACATAAATCAACAAGTATAATTACTGAGATAAGTGCTATGAGAGAAGTATGCATAGGCACCAATTATCTCTCTCACATGAGTGTACACACACACACACACACGGCAGACAACAAACATTAGATGTGACAGAATTTCTTTAAACCCTAACAAGGGTTGCTAATAATTCTAAAATTAAATGGAAACAGTCATATTAGAAGATCCTTTATCTTATAGAAGGACAGTTGAATAAAAGCTACTGGAGCACTGAAATCAATAGTGATCCCCAAAAAGGGCTACTTGATTTTTATGAACAATTTTCTTCTTCCTTTTTCTGTTAATACAAAAAAAAACTGGTACCTTTGTCTGGGTCCAGAATGTAAAATCAGGAAATAAAAAGGCAAGTCTTACAACTGTGAACTTCAATCAGCTCATTACAAACCAAAGAGACATATTTGAATGCATGTTGCTACATTCATTTACCTGTTCTGCCAAGCCATTCAATTACACGATTTCAGATTTTGCATAAAAAATACAGCCGTGTTTCTTTTAAAAGCTGGTATTCGGAGAAACGTGATTAGAACAGCATGCTATGATACGTTAATACAGTGGTTTCATTTAATGGACAATGGCAATTTCTGAAATGCTCCCTGTACTTTAAATTATTGCACTTAAAATTCATGACTACAACGTGTCTTAACTTTTTTCTTTATTGCTATACAATGCACTCTACTGCTACTCTGAATGCAAACAAAACACATTATCAAAAGAGTTTTATTAGCATTTGTAATCTCAACGCAAGCCATTTTTAAAGGTCGGGGGTTGGTACAGTGGGTTGTTCAAATTGTGTGAACACTGAGAAGGATAAAACATCATAATTCAGGAAAGAGGGGAAAAGGGAGAGAGAAGGCTAAAGCAGGAGAAAAATCTGAAACCAAAATTTAACATCCCCTTGGAGAGACAGGGCACAAAAGAGGAGATGAAGTTTATTCTAACCAGAAGCAGCTGTTGCTGTTCGAATTAGGAGGCATTCCTAATGAATCAGCAGTTCTTATAATAAATACACTCCCCTTTGAAATGTGAGGATTCTGCTATGAGGATTTCTTTTGATATATTTTTTACATGAACTCATTAGGTGGAGAAGAGGCAGGGATGGAGCAAGTACCTTCCTAAATTATGATGGCTATCTTACCCAAACCATATCCAATCAAGGTGAGCTGGGGGGCGGGGGGGGGGGGGGGGGGCATAAGAAAGCAAGAAATAAAAAAACACAAAGCTAAAAAAGTTTCTATTCACCAGGACCCTCGGTGGCTCACTCCAAACAAACTTTGTCATATGCTATGTGACAGCCACATTTTACCAAATACCTGCCACTACATTAACTTGACTAGTGCCAGTTACGTTTAAGATTGAAACCAGAGCTGCACAACGGCGGCATCATGCCTGTTGCACTACGAGAAATCCCCAGTTCCAACACGGTAAAGAACCGCTGACAGAGCACACCCTGCTCCTCAGATACCCTCTTGCCATTCTGAGAACAGAAAGGGGAAAAAATGTGCATATTTATTTCATCTCCATAGAGGTTCCGTGTTTCTCTTTTTTTCTTGCATTTAAAAACAACCATTTTAAACATAGGTTTCTCTAACCAAAAATGACTACGTCTCTCTCTCTCTCTCAATACAGACAGGAAATGCAAAGGCACACCTTTCCATCAGCAGACGTGAGCAGCACTGGTGGGCATCATTCCACCCACCGGCTACCTTTCTATAACTGACAACCTATATCAGTCTTCCTCCTCTTCTGTGCCGTGTTTCCAAGATTCTTGGGTCTTCGGTACAAAAGCCAGGAACCCCAGAAGGAGTTATGGAGTAACACAGGTGTAACTGTCAGAGACTGTGAGAGCTGTCTTGACTTTCTCCCCTAACACCAGTGGTACTTAAGCCTTAAACTTGGAAATAAAAATTAAAGGATAAGGATATTCTAAATGTAAACACAAACCTTAGGCTGCTTAAAAACAGCCCTGCTCACAAACTTAGACCTGACCTCCTATCTCACTAAGGTCACTTGTGCTATCAATAATAGGTTAAGAGAACACGAAGGATAATAGAAGTCAAGGACCAAAAACATTTAACACTATCATTACCAAATCATACAGAAGAGGCAGAACTTAATGACTCTTTAAACGAAACAAGACTTGGATCATACGTGTGAGAGGATTACCCTGCTTCTTGTACAAAATTGAAGCCCTACTTGGGTGGGGCGAGGGCAAGGGAGACAGACTAGAAAGCAGACCAAGGAGTAAGATTTTTGCTTAAAAATTAGTACATTTTTCCTCTACATTCTGAGTAATGAGAAAAGTGGGGTTCAAAAAGGATCAGGAACTGTGTCTGATATCGACTGATAAATGTTAGAGCTATATTTGAACCCAAGTCTCTCTGGCTCCAAAGCCACTATACCATGTTGCCTAATGACTTCCAAACATGACTAGATCAAGATTCTGCTCTCTGGGAAACACTACCTCTTTAGGATATATCTCATTTGGCCATAAAGCTGTAACTCAGTGTCCTTCTCTCAGAGGGACAGAAAAGGCAGACAAGGGTTAAGTAAATTAACCAACATTAATTCTATTTTAAAAATGAGGCTCAACGTCCTAAGGAAAAGACTACTAAAATTATTCTTTGTTTTCCAAAATGAGTAACCGCTGAATAGTAAGCTGCACAGAGTTCCCAAATACCTGCCCAGGCTCAGGCCATCATCAACCAAAAGGAAAGCTCTGTGGTGTTGGCATGCTTTGCCTTACGTGCTGTGTTGGAAGACTATATTCCCTTTGAAAGTATTTCATTAGATGAGGATGGCTAAAATAGGTGAAGAACTGGCAGAGGAAAAGAAGTTCAGATGTCTAAAACACATATATACACAAATACAGGAGTGCCAAAAACATGTATATACATTGTAAGTGATGTTGTTATCTACGTGTTACATAAATACAGATGGTAACCACTCTGAGCACCTCTTGTAATTGTAGAAGTCAAATGTGACTTGTATTTATCTTTTGTTATCCATATATATTGAGTACTACAATTTTAATACAGTTCGTTTCCTTTCTTAAAATGTGTATACACTTTTTGGCACCCTCTGTATATCCACCTCAAGGCTTCATATGATAGAAAATATTGTAAAGAGCTTAAAAACTGGCAGTATATTTTTCTCAGGAACTGGACTAAAAGACATTTGATTGTAAACCCAAGCTTCACACATTAAAAATAAGCAAGTTACTTAACCTTTGGTTTCCTTTACTTTAAAACTGGGCTAAATATCTCAAAGATTTGTCATAAGGATTCAACAGTATAATTCATGTGATGTGCTTAGCAGTTTCTATGTGGAAAGTAACCAGTAAGTGGCAGCTACTACTGTTTTTACTTGTTCAAACAGTAAAGAATCATTAGGTAAAAATATGAACACCTTCATGATTTAGCATTATGTGCCCAGTAAAATGTCCTTCAGAGACAAAAATTTCATGTTATAAAAATATTTAAAATGAATATCAAGTAAGAAAGGTAGTTGATCTCAAATATGTAAATTTTAAAATATGTGCATATGTATAGTACACATATTATTAGAAATGGACTAAATGTTAATACACTACAATTTCTATGTTTGGATGGTAAAAAGAAAGAAATTTTCTATTTCTGTATTGAAAAAAATACATTCATTCAAAAGTCAGTTTCCATTTTTTTCTTTGTGGATATCCAATTGGTCCATCAACATTTTTTAATAGACCACTCTCACCCCACTTTTGAATGACCCTGGTACCTTTGTCAAAAAAATCAATTGATCCTCTTTTCTGTTGCACTGATCTATATGTCTATGCTTGTGCCACTACCACAATGTATTGATTACTGCACCTTTACAATAAGACTTGAAATCAGGTAACGTTGGTCCTCCAACTTTATTCTTCTTTCAAACTTATTTTGATGAAGTCTTTTGCCAAATAAATCTCCATACAAGTTTTGGAATCAGCTTATCAAATTCTAGAAAGAAGTCTAGTCATGTTGCACTGACTCTACAGATCAGTGGTTCTCAACCTTCCTAATGCCATGACCCTTTAATACAGTGCCTCATGTTGTGGTGACCCCCATAAAATTATTTTTTGTTGCTACTTCATAACTGTAATTTTGCTACTGTTATGAATCATAACGTAAATATCTAATATGTGTTTTCCGATGGTCTTAGGCGACTCCTGTGAAAGGGTCGTTCAACCCCCAAAGGGGTCGCGACCCACAGGTTGAGAACCACTGCGTATAGATGATCAATTTGGGGAGAAGTGCCATCTGTATCAAGAATGGTTCTCCAGAGAAACAGCATCAATAGGGGACACACACACACACACAGATTTATTTTAAGGAATTGGTTCAAGCAAGTCGAAAATCTATACAGCAGGCAGCAGGCTGGAAACTCAGGTAAGGGTAAGGGGTGATGTTGCAGTCTTGAGTCCAAAATCTGCAGGATAGGTCAGCAGGCTATAAACTCACACAGGATTTCTATGTTATAGTTTTGTGGCAGAATTCCTTCATCTTTAGAAAAACTCAGTTTTTGCTCTTAAGGACTTTAACTGATTGGATGAGGCCTACCCACATTAAGGAGGGTTACCGCCTTTATTTAAGGTCAACTGATTATAACTGTTAACCACAGCACCACCTAGATGACTAGTGTTTGACCAAACAACTAGTACAGTAGCCTAGCCAAATTAACACACAAAAGTAACCATCACGACATCCTGACAACATTGAGTGCTTTAATCCAGGAGCATGGTTTCTCTCATTTATTTAAATCTTCTTTTAAAATATCTCTGAAACCTTTTATATTTTTCAGTGCCAGATAATACAAATCTTTGTTCAATATTCAAAGTGACAAAAATCAGGGACTCACAACCAAGATTACTCTGCCCAGCAAAGCTATCATTTAGAATTGAAGGACAGATAAAGAGCTTCCCAGATAAGAAAAAGCTAAAGGAGTTCATCACCACCAAACCACCACTGAAAGAAATGTCAAACGTATTTCTTTAACAAGCAGGAAAAAAAGAGATTAAAAATATGAAAAACAAAATGGCAGTAACTACGTAGCTATCAAAAATTATTTTAAATGGTTTAAGTGCTCCAATCAAAAGGCATAGGGTGGCTGAATGGATAAGAAAACAAGATCCTTCTGTATGCTGTCTGCAAGAGACTCACTTCAGTGAGATTGAAAGACACACAGACTTCAAAGTAAAGGGATAGGGAAAGATATTTCATGAAAACGGAAACAAACAAAAGAACTGAGGAGGCAATATTTACACCAGACAAAACAGACTTTTAAAACAAAGGTTACAACAAAAGACAAAGGAGGACTCAGCCATCTCACTTCTGGGTATTTACGCTACTTCGAGGGGATGCATGAATCCATATATCCATTGCAATATTGTTTACAATGACTAAGGTGTGGGGGCAACTTGGGTGTCCATCAGTGGATGAATAGATAAAGAAGAGGTGGTACATATATGCAATGAAATATTGCTTGGCCATAAAAAAGAATGAAATCTTGCCATCTGCAACAACATGGATGGACCTAGGGTTTGTGCTGAGTGGAGTAAGTCAGACAGAAAAAGACAAATGCCACATGATTCCATTTATATGTGGAATGTAAGGAAAAACTAAAAGAACAAACAAAACAGAAACTCAGATACAGAGAACATTTTGAGGGTTGCCAGACGGGAATGGCATTGGTAGATGGGTGAAAAAGGGGAAGTGATTGAAAAATACAAATTGGTACCAGTTACAAAACAGTCATGGGGATGTAGAGTATAGCATAAGGAATATACTCAATAATACTGTAATAGCTCTGTATGTTGTCAGATGGGTACTAGATTTATCAGGGTGATCACTTTGTAAGTTATATAAATGTCTAGTAATTATATTATACACTTGAAACGTAATATTGTATGCCGACTGTAACTGAACAATTAAAAAATATTTTTAAAAAATTACACTGAGATATTACTATAATTCAATAGAATGACTAACATGAAGAAGTGACAATATGAACAGTTGGTGAGGAAGAGGCACAACTGAAACTCTCATATATTGTTGAAAACAATTCTGCAGTTAACTATAAAGTTATCATACCATAAGACCCAGAAGTCATATATCTACATAAAAATTTAAACATGAATGTTCATATCGCTTTTGGTTACAGTAACTAAAACCCAGAAACAACCCAGATGCCCATCAGCAAGTGAATAAACTGGGATCTAACCACAGAACAGAATACTACTCAGCCATAAAAAGGAATAAACTGCTCATACATGTGATAACATGGATAAACCCCAACATGTCATGCTGACTGAAAGTCAGATATAAAGGAGCACATAGGTATGACACTTACATGAAAGCCTAAGACAGACAACACTAAATTACAGTGAAGGAAACAAGACCTGTGGCTGCCCAGGGCCACGGCTAAGGGGGGAGACTACAGGAAAAAGGGGCTTTGGAAGGTAATGAAAACGTCGTATATTCTAACTATGGAGGTGTTTACATTTGTTAAACTTACTAAATTGTACACTTTAAATTGGTGAATTTTAGTGTGTATGTTTACATTTCTTTAGATCTTCCATTTTGGCATATGGAAAATTAGTATTTTGAAAAATCGTCCCAATTGATACAATTAAATGCTAGATTATATATTCACACACACACTCATGCATGCACACACATACATATGCACACTTTAAACATGTTGCTAATATGGCAAAAGTAAACATTTCAGAGAGCAAAAAATGAAATGGACATAAACTCAGAAAGGTAAATTAGTATCAAAGCTGGTTTTTACCCTGAAGATCCAAAGATGTATAGCGTCATTACAGAAGACACTTAAAAATGTTATTAAAAGATATGAAAATAAGACCTAAATAAACTGACATCATGTTCAAGAACTGGGGAGAAAGACTTGTTAATATAAAGATGTCAATCTCATCTATATATTAAATACAATTTAATAAAAATCTCAACATGTTTTCTATGAAACTTGATAATATGAGTCTGAAATTTACATGGATGGGTAGAGGACCAAGAAAAGCAAGACATCTTTGAGAAATGGCAGTAGTAGGTAAAGAAACTTTCCCAACAGATATTAAGACTATAGTAACTAACACAGCAAAATATTGGCACAAGGACAGATAAGTTAACTAATAAAGCAGAATGCAAAGCCAGAAATAAAACCCATACATACAGGAAAACCTGATATATGACAAGGTTGGCACTGCAAATCCCTAGTGGAGGAATGGATATTCGAGACATGTTACAGGGGGCAATTTGATATTCAAATGAAAAAAACAATGAAACTGGATCCCAACTGTATAGTATCCATGAAAAGCAATTCCAGGTGAATTAAAGATTTAAATGTGAAAGGCAGAAACTTCAAACTTCTAGAAGAAAAATAACCCTGATAACAATACTGAACAAAGACATTATAAAAATACACATAACCTAATATTCCTCATGAACAAAGACACAAAAATTCTAAACCAAATATTAGCCAACCACTTACAAATCTAGTATGACAATAATTAAAATTATTAAAATGGCAATAAGTATATTACCTATCAAATAATTACTTTAAGTAAGTAAATGGACTAAGTGCTCTATTCAAAAGACCTAACAGGGTGGCTAAATGGATTAAAAAAACAAAACAAAAAAAACAAAACAAAACAAAAAGAGAGTTCCCTGGTGGTGTAGTGGCTAGGGGTTCAGCGCTGTCAACGCTACGGCCTGGGTTCAATTCCCAGCCAAGGAACTACCCACATAAAAACAAAACAAAACAAAACAAAACAAACCCACACACATACTTCCTACAAGAGACTTGCTTCAGATCTAAAGACACACATAGACCGAAAGTGAATGGACTGAAAAAGATATTCCATGCAAATGGAAATGAAAAGAAAGCTGGGGTAGTCGATTCTTGGATAAAACAGACTTTAAATGAACTATACCATCTAAATGAACTATAACAAGACAGAATGGTATGATATAATGATAATGGGGTCAATCCAATAAGATAAAACACTTGTAAACATCTATGCATCCAATGCAGGAGCACCTAAATACACATAGCAAATTAAGGGAGAGAGATTGACAGCAATACAATAATAGTAGGAGACTTAAACACCCAACTTACATCAACGGATACATCATCCAGACGAAATCAACAAGGAAACATTGACCTTATGTGGCACATTAAATAGACTTAATAGATATGTCCGAACATTCCATCCAAACACAGTAAAATACACACATTGTTTTTTTTTGTTTTGTTTTGTTTTGTTTTTTTGCTTTTTGGTACGTGGGTAGCTCCCTGATTGGGAATCGAACCCAGGCCGCAGTGCTGACAGCACCAGCGCCGAAGCCTTAAGCCACTACACCATCAGGGAACTCCCACAGATTGTTTTTAAGTGCACATGAACATTCTCCAAGATGAATCACATTAGGCCACAAAACAAGTCAATAAATTTAAGAAGAATGAAACCATATCAAGCATCTTTTCCAACCACAATGGCATGAAACTAGTAATCAATTATAAGAGGAGAACTGGAAAAGAACACATATGGAGGCTAAACAACATTCTACTAAACAAGCAATAGATCAATGAAGAAATCAAAGAGGAAATAAAAAAATACCTTGAGAAAAATGAAAATAGAAACAATGTCACAAAATCTATGGGACACAGCAGAAGTCATTCTAAGTTGGAAGTTTATAAAAAATACAGGCCTATCTCAAGAAACAAGAAAAATCTCAAATTATCTCAATTTACACCCAAAGGAACTAGAAACAGAAGAACAAATAAAGCCCAAAGTTAATAAAAGGAAGAAAACAATAAAGACCAAAGTAGAAAAAAAGAAATTAAAAGTTGGAGACATCACTTGTCCTGATTTCAAACTATACTACAAAGCTATATAATCAAAACAGTATGGTGCTAGAACAAAAACAGACACACAGCTCAATGAAACAGAACAGAGGGCCCAGAAATACACACACACTTATATAATCAATTAAATTTATGATAAAAGTGGCAAGAAGGTACAATGGGGAAAAACCTTCAATAAAAGATGTTGAAGAAAACTGGACAGCTATATGCAAAAAAATAAAACTGGACCACTTTCTTACAGTATATAAAATATAAACTCAAAACTAATTAAAAGCTTAAACATAAGACCTGAAACCAAAAGGCTTCTATAAGAAAACATGCAGTATACACTTTGACATAGGTCTTAGAAATATATTTTTAGATGTGTCTCTTTGGACAAGGGCAACAAAATAAAAAATGAACAAATGGGATTACATTAAATCAAAAAGCTTTTACACAGTGCAGGAAACAATCAATAAAACGAAAAGGCAAGCTACTGAATGGGAGAAGATATTTGCAAATGAAATATCTGAGAAGGAGTTAATACCCAAAATATATAAAGAACCTACACAACTCAGCATAAATAAAAAAAACAAATAATCCAATTAAAAAATGGGCGTAAGACCTGAACTGACATTTCTTCAAAGAAGACATACAGATGGCAAACAGACACAAGAAAAGATGCTCAACATCACTAATCATCAGGGAAATGCAAGTAAAAACTACAATGAACTATCGCCTCACACCTGTCAAAATGGCTATCATCGAAACAACAAGAAACAAGTGCTGACGAGGCCCTAAAAAAGGGAAACTTGGTGCACTCTTGATGGTACTGTAATGAGCACAGCCACTATAGAAAATAATATAGAGATTCTGCAAACAATTAAAAATAGAACTATTAATACTACACAATCCAGCAATTTCAGTTCTGGGCATTTATCCAAAGAAAATGAAAACACTAATTAAAAATGCTATATGCAACCCTGTGTTCACTGCAGCATTATTTACAATAGTCATGATATGGAAGCAGCCTAGGTGTCCATCAATAGATGAACAGATAAAGATGTGTGTGTGTGTGTGTGTGTGTGTGTGTGTGTGTTTGTAATATTACTTAGCCATAACAAAAGGAATTAAATCTTGCCATTGACGACAACATTGATGGACCTAGAGGGCACTATGTTAAGTGAAACAAGTCAGAGGAAGACAAATACTGTATCATTTAATTTATATATGGAATCTTAAAAAACAACAAGAATAAGACTCAGATACAGAGAACAAACCGATAGTTGCCTGAGGATTGGAAGGTGGAAGGGATGGGATAAAAAGGTGAAGGAGATTAAGAGGTACAAACATAGAATATAAATAAGCCACAGGGATGTAATGTAATACAACATAGGGAATACAGTCAATAATATCGCAATAACTTTGAACAGTGACAGATGGTTACTAGACTTCTCATGGTGATCACTTAGTAAAGTATATAAATGTCAAATCAGTATGTTGTACACCTGAAACTAATATAATATTGCGTGTCAACGATAGTTTAATTAAAAAGAGCTTTACATTCCAGAATAAAATTAAAAGAAAATAAAAACAAAAACTTCTGGTCATCAAAAGACACTAAGGAAATGAATAGGCAAGTTATAGACTGGGAGAAAACATTTGCAAAGTATCCATTTGACAAAAAATCAGTATTAAAACATATAAAGAACTATGATAACTCAATAAAAAATTTAAGCATTTTCTTCATGTGCCACTAAACCCATTAAAAATTCTCAGTCACTAGAGAAATGTTAATTGAAACCACAATGAGATACACCCACCAGAGTGGCTGACAATGGAAAGACTGACAACATAAAATACTGGTGAGGATACAGAACTGGAACTCTCACAATGGCTGGCACATATGTAAAATGGTATAACCACTTTGGGAAAAGGTCTGGCAATTTCTTATAAAACTAAATATATAACTATCCTACGGCCCCTACTTTTACTCCTACATTTACCTAAGAGAAATGAAAATATGTGGTCATATAAAAACTTGTACAAGAATGTTCATCGCAGTTTTGTTTATAGTAACAAAAAAATGTAATGGCCCAGCTGTCCATCAACAGGAGAAAAGATAAACAAATTGCAATATAATCATACAATGAACAAATATTCAGCAATAAAAAGCAAAGAACTGCTGACAAATCAACAATATGCATGACTCTCAAAAAACATTACACTGAGTGAAAAAAGCCTTACACCAAGGAATGCGTATGATTTCACGCATATGAAGTTCTAGAACAGAGGAAACTCAGCCATGGAAGAATATCAGAGTAGTAGCTTCCTCTGGGTGACAGGCACAGGAATTGACTGTGAAAGACCATGAGAGAACTTTCTGGGGTAATAGCAATGTTCTATGTCTTGATAAGGGTTTGGATCACACAGGTGCACATATTTGTCAAAGCTCATGAAACAGTATACACGATTCATTGCATGTAACTTTTCTGTAGGAAGGGGTGGTTAAACAAATGGTTAATAAATAAGATTCTAGTTAATACTATATAAGCAGAAGTGCTTAGAGGTGAAGTGTACTGATGTCTGCAACTTATTTTGAAATGCATAAACAAAAGATACATTGATGGACAGGCAAATATATGTGACAAAGGAAGTATACTAAAAGCTTAGTATACATTGTAAAATCTTAGTGATGGGTACGTAAGTGTTAAATATTGGAAGAAAATAACACAGTGAAGAGGGAGGTGGTAACAGGGAAATTAAATTTCCTAAGATAATGAGAGCAAATGAAAGAGTGAGGAAAAGAGAATATTGAAATAGTGAAACAAATCAGGGAAATGGGTGAGGGGCAGAGGAAGGGGTAATTTTAAATAGAGGAATCAGAGGCCTCACTAAGAAGGTGACACTTAGGTGAACACATGAAGAGGAGAGAAGAAACTGTGCAGTTATTTGGAAGGACATCCAGGCAGATGGCACACAGAGGCCAGTGTGACCACAGAAGAGTGAGATGAAGCGTAATTCAAGAAGAATTAAAATAAGGAGAGATAAGTACTGGGGCAGACTGTCTGGGCATAGGGCCTTGTACTGGGAAAACTTTTCCTCCAAAATAAAACTACTGGAGAATTTTGGGCCAAGGAGTGGTCTGATCTGACAACCTTTTTAAAAGATCTCTCTGGATGTTGTGCTAAATGAAGACACACTATCATTCTTTCTCAACCAGGATCCTAAGGAAAGAATTAAGTCTTAATGGGCTGTGATAATCATTTTGAGATGCACGAGGTCGGACAATTAATTTCGTGAACTCGTCCTAGAGAAAGTGCTACGTACCTCATTGCTGACTATCACTACAGTCACCTTCAAAGCACTCCCCTTGGGAAGCTGTGTACCGAAGCCAGCGCCTAGTCCACGCTTCAAAGCAATTTTGGAACTCTTTTTCTGAAATGCCCGTCAGAGCTGTCGTCGTACCCCAAATCTGACGATGAAGTTCGTGAACTTGTCACTGTGCGCTTACGTTGCCAACACTTATGACATCTTACCGAGTTGTTTGTGCAGTTCACGAAATTAACTGTCCAACCTTGTCTACCAACTCATTATGCTGCACACTTTAAACTAAAACAATGTTATATGTCACTGATATCGCAGTAAAACTGGGGAGGAGAGGCTTAACGCCTTAAGTAATCCTTTATATGGAATGAACTGAATGATATTAGCTCTTGAGCCATATCCCTGCTCAAGCCTGCTCCTACCTCTTAGGAATGTACTTTCCCCTTGCCATTTGAGGCCCTTGAGCCACTCCTGCTTGGGCCCACTCCTGCCTCTTTGGAGTATACTTTCCCTTCTAATAAACTCTTTGTTTTACCTTATTTTCCTTGTAATAAACTGATTCTTGGTTTCACCTCTAAAGAAAAAAAAAAAAAAAAAAAGAGTGGTACTAAAATGTCCTATCCACGGGAGAACTGAGAAAATAGCCATTCAAATCCTTTTCTGTGTTCTAGGATCAGAAGAGAAATGAAGTTCCATCTAGGAGATAAAGACTGGAAACTAGGAAAGCAGTTATAGTAATCCAGCAAGAAATGATGGTGGCTTGGACCAGGGTGGTAGCAGTGAGGGTGGGAGAAGTGACCAGATCTCAGATGTACTTGAATATAAGCTAAAGCTGAGTCTGCCAATAATAGATTGGATATAGAGTATGTGAAAAAAAAGAAAAAAGTCAAGGACAGCTCCAAGATTTCTGGGATTATCACCTGGAAAATGACACTGCCGTTGCTGAAATGGGGAAGACTGAGAAAATCAGAAGCTGAACTTTGGATGTTATAAAAAAAACTGCCTGTCCGGCAACCAAGAAGAGATGCAGACCACTGGAGTCCAGGGGAAAGTCCAAGTGTGAGACTGGCTGATATTTAATATGGGGAGTTGTCAGATGGCATTTATAGCTATGGCCTGACACTATGTAATTAAGGGAGTAAATATATTTAAAGAAGAAAAGAAGTCCAACGACTAAGCCTGGGAGCCCACCACTGTTAAAACATTTTGGGGAGACTTAGAAGAATCGGCAAAGAAGACCAAAGGGAAAACCAGGGGGGTAGGAAAACAGGACGGTAAGGTTCCCTGGAGGACACATGACCAAATGTGTGGAAAATCTGTTTGGCAGAGTGGTTCTCCCCGCCCCACTTAAGATCGGAGAAGTAGCTGCATGCTTGTGCAATGATGAGAAAGATACAGTGGGGGTGGAGGGGAGAACCCAGAATAAACGGGGAGGTGGTGATGGAATCCTATCTTGGGAAGATGAAAGGGGACAGGATCTATACACAGATACAGGGTTTGCTCTTGCTAGATATCTCCAAAGTGCATCCCTGGTAAAACAGAAGAGAAAGCAGAATATACGGACCAACTTGCAGTGGGTTAGAAGACGTGTTAGCAGACTGCAGAACGTCCGTTCTTACTGTTCGTAACAGTGGCGTTTGTTTTAGAAAGAAACACAACTGGAAACAACCCGTATGTGCATCAGCAGGATTCGTTTTAATGGCACTGGCCACGTTCTTCAGTACAGTGGTAGAGTGTCAGGTGTTTGTTCTGTCATACCTTACATGTGTGTTCCATTTTTCATGTGTATGAAATAATACATGTAATAATTATGCATACAATTCATTTTGGATAGGGGACTGGAATTGAGTGGTGGTCAAAGGAGACTTGCATTATACCTATATTAATTAACTATTTATTATCATTTTAATTATTTACAAAGAAAATGCTGCTGTATTGCTTGCATAATATTTCGGACCACTAAGTTCTCTGGGTAGATGGAGCTGTAGGTCATTTTCTTCACTCTCTGGTATGTTGCATGTTTATATCAGAGCCTAAATATACTCACGACTGGAAAAATGCATGTTATCAACAACCACAGATAAAATGTTCTAAGTATGTGAGAAAGCTCTGAAAGAATATGTCACAACTGCTGCACGCAGGTGGCAGGGTTATGTGGACTTCTTTTTCCCCTTCCGTTTTCTTACAACATCTTCAATTTGGCAGGGGGAGAAGGATGACCAAGGAGCATGAATCAACAGCATACCTGGAAATAAAAGAAAAGGAAAGGAAAAAAAAGAAAAGAAAACCTCCTGGCAACTTGTGTTTTTCCACCTCTTTTTTTCAGTACCCAAAATTGAATTTTGCTTTAACTGGATTCTAATCTCTTAACAAATGATCATTTGATTTCTTTATGATGTCACTGGCTTTGACACTTTGCTTCCAGGTATTATTACATCCTAAATAGGTGACCCTGGGTTAAACGCATAACTTGAATTTCACTTACAGTATTGGAATAACTACTGCCTCGGCCCCTTGTAGCTATCAGTAGGTTGCCTACTGCTCCCCTAGAATCAACCCTCAGCCATATCAAGAGCTGTCACTCTACAACCCAGCAGGACTGAAAATGGTCAGGCCTGTTCTATGTTGAATAGTGGATGCCAAGTAGTAACCCAACCCTATCAGGGAAAAGGCCTAACTGGAGCAGACAGTATCCTGTCAGTTCAATGGCCCCTCTATATGAGGTCTCCTCAGTTCCAGGGACTTCTCCTTCCCAACCTTCCCTCACCCCTGAACCCCCGCTGGCCCCTCTCTCAGGTGAGAAGTTACGTTCTTTGTTCTCATGCCTTTTGGATGGAATTCTTACAATGATCAAGCACTGACTCTCACACTGGGAACAATGGGCTGAAGTCTTCCCTGACTCATCCTCCCTCTATGCTTGGTGAAACACCGATTCTGCTTTGCTAACTTCTGAACCTGACCTAAGAGAAGCAATGTCAGAGGCCTCTTACTCCCCATACTCCCAGGCACTTCCCTATATCTCTATTAAATTTTCTACAAATGCCTGTCTTTCCCGGCATCAAATGTTACCATTTCATTAGTGTATGACCTGCTGGTCAACCATGACTACTGCCCACCATATACATGCCAGCCTCTCTAGGGGCCAATTCTGGTGGCTATGCTGTACCTACATTATGAACAGTACTTCTGGGAGTAACCACAATCTTTCTCCTAAAAGTTGGTCACACTCATGAAAGCTGGAAAATGTATGGCAAACTTTCCACTTACAATTTCTACAGAACTTGAAAATTCAAGGTTTCCTCAAGCCAAAAATGACCTAAAATCCCTGGAATAATGAGGAGAAAGGGTATTCGAAAGGAAAAAGCAACTTATATGTGCCAGACATTTACCTATACAAGCTATTTCATTCTTGCCACAACTCAGCGAATTAAGAATTATTACCACAGACAATCTGACACTAGGCAAGGTGTTGTAGTAACTTCCTCAAGCAGCCAGCAATTGGCAGAACAAATGCGGAACTCAGGTCTTTCTGATTTCAAAGTTAATGCCCTTTTCGACATACCATGCTGATGCCCAACTCTCCCCCATACTTCAGAGTCACCAAAGCACTTGCAAATACATAGCTATAAAAATAATGCTCAGATTCACACAAACACTTATTTTCATTAATTATAAAGTATGCAGTAAAGTTATACAAACTAAGAAAAGGTGAGTGTAGGGCATTATGATGCAAGAGTTCTTCGTTCTGTTTTGCTTTTATGTCACTGACCAAATACTGGAACAAGGCACCATTACTGAGCATTTTGAGGGCCTATTGTTCAGTTACAGGCAACAAGCAATTGGGAAATCACTATCAAAGTCTGAATGCCAAATTCGGAGGCTGAGGTCAATAGAACTACCACTCCAGGGAAGGCTTTCTGGTCACTCAGCAGCCAAGGAAAGATGGCAAATGCAGCTGTACTGTTAAGTCATGTAAAGACAGCTTATCAAAAAAAAAAGATAAATAAAAACAAACAAACAAACAAACAAACAAACAAAAATACTGGGCAAATTTGGTTTGAGCTTTTAAGAAATTCTCATAATTTTTAAATGTTTCTAGGGGCACTTCACACCCCCTAAGAATTATATAACTAAAAAATCTTGGAAGAGATCATTTCAATCTATCTCCCCCATCTCTCCTGGATAAGTAACTATACTTGAGAATGTTTATATAAAAATTTATACATTAATTAATAAAGCTATGTCTTCCAATTGCACTGCAACTGTGAAATACTACCTAAAAGCAGAAATCATCCTGGTCTCTTAGGTGTTTCAATCACCCATCATCGTTCTGACAATCTGTTTCACTAGACCTCAGCCACCTCCTTCTTCAATCCCCCCCCGCCCCCTTGACCTTCCCATTGCCAAACCTGCTGTGCTGCTGAAATCACTAATGAAAACACCCCAATTCTGAACCTAGTCTCCCACGCCTGGTACCTGCTCATCTCACAGCTCCTACCATACCTGTCTTACCTCTCCCATCACGGACAGACTCCACCTTCTCTCCACTTACCAGATCTGCCTTTCTTCACTCCTGGCCTACTCAGCTTAGTTCTATGGTCCATCACGTCAGGAGCCTAAAAGGCCATGTCTCTTTCCCGGTTATCACACATGCATGAAATCACAGCAGCCCTGAATGAAGCCAACTATTTACCTTCTGTGTGTCTGTATTTAGGCTGACACGCATGACTGGGGAAAAAATTCCACACGAACACACGGTACCTCCATGAAATCCTACACTTAGAAAGTCTAGCACAGGTCAGCCAAGCCCTAACCGCATCCAGCAATTCTTTTCTCATTGGCTGGCCTATACGACTCTTTCAGATCTTCTCCAGTCTCCACTCTGACATCTAATCCCCACACACCCTCTTCCTCACGCTCAACATCTGATCTCACCACCTTCTTCATCAGGAAACAAGAAGCTGTCAGACAAGAACTGCCTCAGCTTTCCAGGGACACGTTTGTTCACTCATTCAGTGTTTATTAAATACCACGAGAAGCCTGGGCTCTGGGACCAGATCACCTATGTTTTTAGTCTAGTTTTGTCCCTGTGGTAAAATTACCTAACCTCTTGTTGTTTTCAGTTTCTTCGTCGATTCTAAGTTGCAGATAACAGTCGAACCAACCTCACAGGGTTCCCATGCAGGTTCAGTAAGATAGATGTATTTGGAGCATTGAGCATGGTACCTGACACAGAGTAAGCAGGCCATAAATAGGAGCCATTGCTGCCACCACGATGACAACTCCATGGGCCAGGCACCAGATGTATACGAATCTATTCCCATCTTTTTCCTCCTTCCCTTCGGTTACAACAGGAAATGCGTCACCTCCACGTAAGGCCGAAACTTTCGTTCCCCTTCCTTTAACTGGGTTCAGGAGAGGATGAAAACAAAATAAATACAGCTCAATGTGAAAGACTTGGAAGGCACAGTAACTAGCCCAAGGTCCTAAGGCTACTAAAACACAGAGTCGGGCTTAGGAACCAAGTCTGACTTGGTAACGACGTAGTTCTGCCTTCCACATATCCATCGTATTTAATGACAGAAAGTTCTGCCTAAACACCTCAGTTCCTGCTACAGAAGTGACGCGCATATTCTGACAAATGAGAATTTCCCCCAAAGGAAGAACGGGCCTTTAAAGGCCTGACGCTACACGTGTGCATAAAACACTAAATTAAGGAAGGAGGAGTGCTGAATTCGGAAGGTGGTCGGGGAAGGCTGCGTTGTCTACAGGCTGCTGACGGGAAGACTGTGAACAGAAGTGCACAGAAACTCCCTGGACGAGAGTTAACAAGGGGCAGGGAGGGCCTTGATGGTGAGAAAAGTTAGAGCTGCTACTGGCAGGAAATCTCCTGGACATGACAAAATCTGTTTAATAAAAAAGGAGAACATATGAAAACTATTTGGCATGTGGGCCTGAATCAAACAGTACAGCATGAAAGTCTGGAGATCACCTGAGGACTAAAAGCAGCATCCCTTCAAGTAGGGAGTGAGAGTTCCCACAGCTGTCAAGGAATCCCAAGCCTTCAAACACTATTAAAGAGGCAATATAAAAGAACTTTAAGGAGCGACTGTGGAGGTACAGATAAGAGATTCCACTACGTTCTGAACACCTGGAATCACTTAAGAGACATCTGTTATCATCTGGAAATCAGAGATTAGAGCGCAGGACCACGGGTTTAGGTCAATTCAGAATAGCATTTCCATGTCTCCACAGCAACTGTTCATAGGAGCAGAGCAATGGGCCTTTGGGCTTTTCATCGTAGCTTTACACAAAGTCCTTCTTACGGCACTGAAAACTACGCAGCTTTCCCACAAATCAAGGTAAATACTAGTACAATGAATACATTTTAAAATGAAGAGGAAGTGAAAATACAAAAAAATCTAGACATCCTAAACACCACAATGTGCCAACAATTCCTATATACATTACATTTAATTCTCACAACAATGGGATTATTGATTAATTAGTTAATTGATTAATAACGTTATTATCTCTAAACTGAAATCTGGAAGTGGAATATCTTTCCTAAGGACAAAGTTCATAAAAGAAGAGCTGAAATTTGACTCTCGGTCTGTCTAACTTTGCCATTATGTATGTCCACATAGGAACAGGAGATTAAAAAAAAAAAAAAAATCACAAAATGATGCCCCTTTATAAAACTAGATCAGGCTTACAAAAAAAAGCCATGTGTATAATTAGAAGCATTCTTGCCTAGCAGGCATATCAGAATGGATTAAGTAGAGCAGTGGTTCCCAACCTTTTTCCACTTGTGTACCCCTTTTAAACCCATCTCTATAAACTGTACCCCGTGTTTCTAAAACAGCTGTTTTTAAATACTGACACTTTTGTTCAGGCCTATTCTAAGGTAAGATAGTAGATATGAGGTAATAAGTTAGGAATGAAAAATTACTACACTAAAAGTGCAAACTACAGATTGAATTTTACAATATTTGTAACAGTTAAATACTGATGATGGTGATCAACTATTTAAACATTAAATTAACAAACTACTTGAAAATCACAATTAAAGACAATGCATTTACTTTTACTCAGTCAATAACTAAACTGATCAAACAGTCTGGCTACAGATGTGTTTATATGTTTGGGGAAGTTCTAGAAACCTCACAGATGGATTGTACTGAAGCTGTGCATAATGACTGGCAGAAGGGCAGTTTGGGGGAAGGGTTCACAGCCACACCTCACCAGTCATCATTCGCTAAGGAGATCTAATTTCGAAGTGGTTCCATGAATGGTGATGCAAACTTAACATTTATTGCTCCATAATGAACATTCTGCATTCTTTTACTTTGCTTGTCTTTTTGCCATCACTGATTATTTTTCCTATGCACCTGAATGGCGCAGCACGTACCCTCGCGGGTATGCGTACCACCACTTGGGGACGGATGAAGCAAAGGAAAGACCAAATAGTGGCATTTTACACTGAAGAACGTACAGCCTGGCGGGGTCAGCCTGGGTGGTGGTGGCTGGGACTCACCCTCTGCAATTTCACTGGAGTGCTCCGCAAAGCCATTCTGGTGGGTTGGGCCTGGCGTCCTCTCACACTGTAGCTGGCTCCCTGCAGGTGACCTTGTCTACCACCAGGTTGGGGGGACAGATACTCTCAGAACCAGCACTACCCATAAGAGAGCCATAAGTGCTCTGACATGAGAAAAGCAGCACAATTTCATTGACTTTTCATGCCTGTACATTACCCGAACTATGAAACAATGGAGAAAATTGGTGGGAAATACATTGCGAATGGATTTTATTCTAGGCTCCCTCTCCATAGTAAGAGTCCACAGGTTGGTTGCCAGGAATAAACACTTCTTAATAACAGATTCCAGTGACTCCTTAAAAATTAGTTTTTTGCTCACTTCTAAAATATGTCTTGTCCACAACTTAACTTTTCTAGATTAGCAAGACAAATGAGAAGACAAAAATTGTTGCAAAAAGTAACTCTGTGGCTTAGAGACCGGGGTTAGCTGCCTATGGCACTGGCATGAGGTTCTAAAACTCACTCATAAAAACTGCCATGGTCATCAGAGTGTCCTCTCAGAGACTGTGACCTGCCTGAGGACAGAAAGTAGAGGTCCTGCCTTCCTCACTCACTCACACAGTAACTTCCTCCCTCTGTCATTCACCTATATAAACACCTGAACAAAGGGCTTAATACATGCTTGAATAACATGTGGAGTTATTTAGCAAACAACTTAAGAGTTGATTTTCAGAGGTTAAACAGCAAATCTCTAGACTTAAACTAAGCTAAAGCTAACCTAAGGTAGCCAGATTCAAGGGCCATCAACTGTAATACTGGAGCTCAGGGAAATTAATGCTCCAGCACTGATGTTAAAGCTCCACAAATGTCCCTTAAGAGCAGGATCTGTGTTGCCCTGATCCACTCTAGGGAGCAGCCTCTTTTAGGATATATGTGATCATGGCCACTACCGAAAGCAGAGAAAAGCAAATTTTCATCTATTCCCTTCACAAAGACATTGCGTGCAATTCTAGAGAGTGGTGGAAAGGCACAACATAAGAACAAGAGCAACGACTTCCCTGAAATTGGTGTTTTTCGGTTAGCATCTTCACAGATCTCTACTCCTGGGTCACATTAAATCTGATCAAGTAGAGAATGGACCCAGGAACAACACTTACCTTCAAAAAGGAAAGAACACTTACAATGCCCATTTACTTTTAAAGGTTCCCATACAGGAACAACATTAAGCGCACATTTTCAGCATTAGCTGAGAAAGTGTTCAAAGCCCTAAGGGGGTGGGGGGAGAATGCAGAGAGGGCCTGCCGAGGCACCATCACAGCTGCCTCAAACGTTAGAAGACCTCTGTAGTCACAGTCCATCAGCTTCACGCCTGCAGTTTCCTTTCATTCTCAGAGTCAATTTAAATTACTAATAATCAGGAAACCTACATGACAAGACATCTATTAAAGACAACTACTAATAAAATCAAAACTAAATATCAAATTGGATCATGGTACGGCTGGCTCCTGGGTTATAATTTAAGCTTGCATGAAGTGCAAACTAATGCACTGGAGGCACTGCTCGGAAGAACAAAATTAATTGCCTTTGTGAGTTCTCCCAACTCGCAAAACTCCTTCAGGGAAGTTACTGCTTTTTTAACAAACAGTAGCTACTTAAAATCCCATATGCTCTTAGTATCACATACATCTTGGTGGGACTGAGGCAGGAGGAATACATTTTTTATGCAAACTTCTCAATAAACTATGCCAACATTTTTCAATGGGGGCCAATTTACTGCCATGCCATGAACCATAAATATTATACAAATCCATAATCTAGTTTCAAGTGTGATACAAATAAAATAACGCTGACTTGGTAAATGAATGCTGACTTTTTATTTGACTTTTCCTTTTGCCTGCTAAAGTTACTATATAAAATATACTGAGAAAGAGTAACTACATGGTCATACTGCAGCCCAAGAAGCTCAGTAGTGCTCGATGGCATTCTACGTCAAGTTCAATTGAGAAACCGACAGATTAGTCAGGTGGCCTTAGGCAAGTAACACTTTCTCTGGGCCTCACTGAAAAACCTAAGGACAAAGATGATCTGATACCAAGTACAGCTGTAAATTCCACAAGAGTAGAGACTATCTGCATCACCATTCTAGTTCCAATGTCTGTCGTAAAATCAATGGGGTCCATATCATGGGCCAGGTCTTGATTGTGACATGAATACACCATAACTCATTTAATTTCTATACCAACCTTGAAAGGAAACGATTATCCCCATTTCATGATTTAAAAAAAAGAGTTCAAAAAGAAAGCCAAACGTACAAGATCACGCAGCTACTGGGGGGGAGGGGGGGGATTTGAACCTAGGTTTGTCTAACCTCAAAACCTCACTTTAGTATTTTTTTCCGCTAAGACAAAAATAGATTTTCTGTGAAATTTTATTATTTTACTTAGACCACACAAGTCAAATTAAACATTTTAGTCCATTCAAGAAAGGATGATACATATAATTTTTAACTCCTAAACTCTACTTTAATTTAGAACTTTGATACCTTATTTACATGTATGGAATTCTGAGTACCCTTGGGGGACAGAGCATCATTGCAGGCGCCCTTGACAGCCTCTCCCAGAGGCTGTCCTTGGTCCACTCTGTTTCCTAGCTTTTGCCCCAGCACATAACTTACTCCCTACCATTCTGATCCATCACTGAGATGCCAAGCAGCATGTTACTGGAATAGCCCCTATTCTACTCCAGCATGTATGGTCCAAATTTTTGCAAAGCAGCTAAGCTACAAAGGCAATTTTGGAAAAATACAATTCTTAACAACTCTCCCATCTGGTTTTCACACCGGCTCCTTCCCCCATAAACCCACAGAAGTCACAGTCAGCTCCTGTTTTCTGGGAAACTAGCTGTCTTTTCATCTTACTGGGTGTACGTTATGTCTGTCTGTCAGCAAATTGGGAAATGGCCTCCATCCTGACAGATACATTTTGTAAAGTCTTAAAAGCACTTACACTAATGTGAAGAAAAACAGGAAATTTTTCTGTTTTTGGACTCTGGCTAGTTGCTCTTTGCAGCTTATATGTCAAGGGGATGGGATTTCCCAGGTAGATGTACTAATGTAAAATGCATTAGCGTTAAGGTGGGGGTTCCCAGTCCACCCAGGGCCAAAGGGTTAATACAAAATGACAGAATTTAATGACTGCTATTATGGTTGCCAGGCAACCAAGAGAAGGTGTGCCATAAAGGCCTAATTAATGAATGAGGTAGCAAGAGTTTCTGTTAAGTTGGTAAGCAGTTCACAGTTCACCATTGGTTGGCTTTGCCCAGATGGTAATACTCTTAAGCTTTCTTAGCTCCACTGAGCAGCAGCAAAATAATGTGATTATAGCTGAGCTCTGGCTAAAGTTCTGACATCGTTTCCATACTCAGTACAATTTCTCAAGCTCGTCGAAATGACAGTCTCCTGCAAAAATTCCTTCCCGAGGACTGTATGCTTGCATTTGGCTCCTCCTTCAATCCAGGTCCAGAGGCACACTGGAATGATTACAGTACTCTTCTGCTGCAGTGACACTAAGAGTCATTAAATTTAGGGCCAAAACTGAATGGCCATTGGAATTAGAGGCTCTGCTGGGAAATTTCTTTTCAAGTAGAGCCCAGGTGATAGTAACAAAGGTCTACAACTGGAGTGTCCACTACTTGCCACGGTGTGTCCTAGTGCTTCACACCCCTTACCTCGAGTTTCCACAGCCCTCCAAAGTAGGAATCACCACCATCACACACATTGCTAAACTATGATAGGACGTGGCTGAGCCAGGATTCAAATCCTGTCCGACTCCCAGGCCCTTTGTCTCCCTGCACAATGCTGCCACTGCTGTGGGTGACAATCATGGTGACAACTGTTCCCCAGGGAGAACTTTTGAGGTGTCAAACACAGAGCTGGTATTGACATCTGTTATTTTATTTGATCTTCATCCTTCTAACAACTGAGAATTGGCTGGTGTTATTAATTCCCATTTTAAACAGAAGGAAAATGAAGCTCAGTTAAGTATTTACCCAAAGTCACAAATTTAGTAAATGAGGAAACCAGCACTTGAACTCAAGTCTGTGGGCTCAAAGCCTGCTCTCCTCCCCTACACCACATGCCTCAGTAACTACCGTATTTCTCAACCAATGGCTGCTCGTCATTTAAGTCCCATCCTGAAGCTGGACAATATACTCCACTACTCTGTCTCCTCTGTGTCATGATCATCTATGAAGTATGTGGACTTTTCTTTTAAGAGGGTACCTTCTGCATCAGAATGTAGCTCCAAATCACCACGTATTCAGACGGGAAGGTCTCTGAGAGCAGGTGTGTGATGGGTTGGCAAGAGAGAAAAAAATGTTTTTTCACCCCAACCCTCAGCTAACTCTTGACGAAAACAGAGAAAACGAGGAGTTGAGGGACTGGGGGGTGGTAGTGGGAGCGGACAGAAGCAGCAGCTGTCTCAGATGGCCTGAGCTCCAAGGGAAAATACTCTTATTCTTTAAGGAAGGTCGTTCTAAGCAAGCCAAGGGACCAAAGGGGGGGCCCAAATGAACAAAGGTGAAAAGACGAGGAAGAAAGACAGGCCTGAGACCAGTTAAAGTGTTCTCATTAATGGGACCCCAACTTCAAATGGAATCAGAGTAGAGGACCCAGCTCAGTCTAGCAAAAGATCAGAGGAAATGCCTCTCCGTGTCTTTCATTCACCAAAACGCAGTCTTTTTATTAATAGTAGGCCCAGCAACTAGCACAGACCAACATGTGCTCTTGGGACTATCAGAGCTATTTAAAACACATTCAAACTCTTTTCAGACTTATCTTGGCAGAGTTAATTTCATCTTTCTTTTTCTTTTAATGGGTTGGTCCATGATTATTTACATATCTACTGCTTATCTACTCCTATGGCAAGTTTTAAAATCCACCCATGGTTTCCTGCTGCCACCCCATATATGTGTGGGTTCCTCAGTCCTGCTATCTGTGAGTGTACACTTGAAGAAGACAGATAATACTAGTTTAAGCAAAACGGAATTGAAAGACTAAATCAGCCACCTTTGCCCAAAAGAAATGGCAACCATTCGTTCTCTCATTCATTAAACATCCTGCAAGCATTTAAAAGGCAAAATGCTAGGGGTTTAAGTACAGAAAAACAGAAGTTTTAGATTATAAGCCTTTAAGACTTAGATGATAAATGATACTCCTTCCAAGTATATAACTCGCTCGTGAGAAATGTCCTTGGCCTTGGACTGCCAGCTCACTCACTTGCTCACAGACTCTCCGCCTCAACTCTGCCCTCCCTCAGCGCCCCAATGCAGCTGCCCACAGCTTCTCTCCTGACCTATAACTAGCTCCTGTACCATGGAGCCAAAGTGATTTCTGAATACACAAACCGGATGCCACTCCCTTAAGGTTCTTCAGGTCACTATCCATTGACTTTAGGTTCAAGTGCAAAGCCACACGTGGCATGTGAGGTTCTTGCTCTCCAGGTCTCCCAGACAGAGCACTCTGCTCTAGGCACACTGAATGAGGTGCCACTTGCAGCAGTGCTGTACTGCTCCCTTGGTTCTGGGCCTCGACTTGTGCTATTCAATCTGCCTATAATGCCCTTTCTAATCCTTACGCCTGTCCCAGCTCCCCACCTACCCGGGTAACATTCTCTCTTGCCCTTTAGGTCTTACCTCACTGATTTCACCAAGTTAAGTGAGTGGCCTTCCTCGGGGTTTTGCTCTTTTATACCCCACGATATTGAAATGGTTAGCTTGACCATCTTCTCCTCTAAGAACACCTCATCTCTGCATCGCCAGGTTCACAGTGGAATGCAGAAAATATTTACTGAACCAATGTTTATTGAAGGAATAAATGAACTACAATTAAGTTCAGTATATATAATTACACCATGCTATTAACTATATATAACTGCAACATACTATTCTTGTATGATCTTTGCTTACTTCCCAGATTGTTAAAGAAGAAAATTTCAAATTTCCTTCCCTTCCTTCCTTCATTACTCTCAAAAGCACTGAAGTAGTCTAACCTTTGCAGTCTTAGCAGTTGGTGTTCACGCCCATTTTTAAAGCCAATTGAGTTGCTCCAATTAAGCAGCATTTCTCATCCTAACCCCTAACGCTGGGAATTGAGAGCCACAATATTGAGCAGAGGAGGAGGAGACTGAAGAGAGGAGGATCCAGGAGACGATGGCACATGGGGGGACACCCCATCAACTTCTAAAACCACATACCAGGGCTGTCCGGAAAAAGCCGGCCGCTGTCAATATAACGAGAATGGGTACATGGCTGGACACTTTCCCAACAGCCCTGGTATACCTAAACTTGCCTAATGAGACGTTGGGGTGCATTTCATCCTTTAGTGGTGCTGAAAAGTTAACAGTGCATTCTCAGTGCTGGCTCCAGGCCAGATCTGTCTTCAACTTTGGCACTGAGAGTTAACCACCTGGAGGGAGGGGAGAAGAGAGGAAGGGAAGAGAAGACAGAGGAGCGTAAAAGTGCACAAACATTCCCTGAGCAAACTTCAGAAGAAAAGCCTGGTTGACTGAAACTGAAAGCCAGGATGCAGACAGGAGGTGGCAGCATGGACTTGAGGTCTGAGCATCAAGATGCCTGGCCAGGCCTCCCCAGCCTTTTCTTTAAGGCTGTGCCACAGATACCGCCCATAACCTCTCTGAGCTCAGGTCTGTCTAAAAAGGGAGGAGCAACTCACCTCTCTTAGTCTAAAGGATTTCCGAAGAATAAACAGACTAGTAACATGATTAGTGATTCCTAAAATAGTCAAGCTGTAAAAATTATCAATTATCACCAAGTGCTTTGATAGCTCACACAAAATTGTCAAAATCTGAACTTGCATTCTAATTTTGAGTAATGTTCTTAATTGGTTTCTAGTGACTAAACACATTAAATTGGCTTTATTGTATACCATTTCAATCTAGCTCAAAAGCCATTAACAACTGCATCTTTAGGAAAATATTTAGCAAAGAGAAATTCAAAGGCAACTCTTTCTCATTTTAAAAATCTCAGTTCCAAAGAGGTCTAAGTTTATGGTAAAACATCCCTGAAATTGTTAATGCCATTCAGAGGCAATAACACCAATTATGCCCCAAGCCTCACTAATTGTTTAAGCTGTGGATACAGCTAAAAATTGAGAAGTTGAATATAAAACTCTCATCACCCTCATTATATTTTTGCTCAAAAAGTTTCAGTATTAGTAACGTAATTGTGAGTTAAATGCTAAAATACAGTGACATTCAGAGACAGAATTTATAAAGCCTTTTAAGACACTTAAAAATTGAATGGCTCAGGTCTTTGATGTGACTGAATGCTTTGCAAACCAACTTGAGAAAAGTTTCCTGCTCTCCAGGAAAGAAGGCAAAGGCAGCTAGCTGCCCATGACTATAGGTTCCAGAGTGTGATTTGGAAGCATTAGAGCATCACACTCCTCATAATTCAAACCCTGGTTTGTGTCTGTCTTTATAGGCCATTGTTGGCCAGATGGAAAGTATTAAGGAAAAGATATTGCAACGAAGCCAGCAGGCTGTGGTACACAGTTGCAAGGCCCCAGTTAACCACAAGCAGATCTGCCGGCAGGCTCTGCTCAGCTACAAGCAGAGCTCTGGCGCATCCCCTCTCTGCCCAGCAGCAGGAGGGCCCAGGCCACTGAGAGCGGCCACTGTGCCAAACAGACTGTGTGAGTCTCACTGCTCCAATGCTTCCAGAGAAAGAGGGGGGATCGATGGGCTCTTTTGTAAACAACTTCTTGCGCTTTGAGGCTGTGACTGACTTCAAAGGTGGCATAACTTAATCCTGTCACAAATTATGCCATGGAAATCTTGAGGCAGTTCTCTTCCTGAGCAAATACCTATGTGGTCACTTGTAAACTAGATTCTAACCTGTAAACAGCAACCAACAAAAGAAAAACACATACAGCTTTTAGTAAGGAAGATAAACTGCACAACCAAATATAATTTCCTATCACTATTTAAACCCATTTGCAGTAAAACCCTGCTGCATATTAGTGAACACAGACCTTGACTATCAAAATTTGTGTTGTGCTATGACATTTTTTACATGTCTGTCTCCATCAACAAGGCCTGGCTCTCGCTATTGACCCACTCTCAAATATCTGTCAAATAAAAAGTTTTAATTGCTAATAATGACTAAACTTCATTAAAGGCTTAGTCTACAGCAAGTATTCTTCTGAAGACTTTATGTGTATTAAACTTTGGGGAAAAGTCATTTTTACCAAGAAAGCTCTCATGTAGAAATGATGTAAGGTAGGTATTATCATCATTATTTATACAACAGCCCAGGGTAATACAATAATTTACCAAACATTTAATCCAAGTCTGACTACAAATTCAGATTCTCCCACTACTCCATGTCTCCTCTCTACAGCACTTGAACAAACTTTAGTCATTCCAAGCAAGACTACTTCCGAAACGCACTAGAGACTAGACCATGATGCCCTTGAGGACAGGAAGAGGATTTTATTCACAGCTGAATACCCAGCACCCAGCAGGGAAGAATGGAAAGAATGAATGAAAGGAGTAGAAGGAAGAGCATAGGTTTTTACCAGTTGCCCATCTAAAAACATCCATGACAGGCAGTGTCAAATTAGTGTCCAAGTGTCACAGGAGAGACTCGAGTGCTTGGGTGGTTCACGGTAACTGGAAAAAAGAAATGGCGTGTAAACAAGAGAACCTGAGTACAGATTTTGAATCTAGAATCCAGAGACCACAGAAGGGGCTCTGTGAAAACCCTTAATGTTTGTAAAACATGAGGACATCTAAAATTTTTTTGGCAGTTGTTCCTGAAGCTTACAGCAGGTTTTCAAAAGATTTCCATCATGCACAAACATTAGCCACATGAAGTAATAAAATTAAAGATTCACTTGGAGAGCAGAGTAGGAAAGACCAGGGACTCTGGTGGTCGAGAGTTTGTGTTCAAGTCATGCCCGCCAAGCAGCTATTCAACTCTTGTTGTCATCTGTAATTTACACATTCACCACAAGAACTAAATGGGGTGATGAATGTTAGAAGCGTGAGGCATGGTACCTTCTCTCTGCCTGGCTGCATCCAAGTGTGTATACTATACAGCCATGAAACGTGAACAGGAGATAGTGCTGAACCACAGAAGGAAATACAATGAGAGCAACCGCTACTGTTCTTTTCCCTGAAACTGTTTTCTTGTTTAGTTGTCTAAGAGTAAAAATCGAGAAATTGTCCCCTTTTTCTACAGTGTCTACTAGAGCCTCATTTTTATCAAATGAGAAGTTAATAACTATACTTCAAACCAGATTTTCTAAAATAAAAGAAGTTGAATTGTATTCTCATTGCAGAGCAAAACAAAAGAAATTCTAAAATGCCTATGACACCTGTTGAAAGAAGGAAACATGGATTCTGTCTCAAAACTAATCCACCTGTACAGGGAAGAGCACTTTTCAGATGTTCCCAGATGCATCCTTTGAAGCTGTCTGCTTTGACATCATAATTACAAAGTGGTTCAAGGGCTGTGAGATCACAAACAGATGAACACTCAAAGAAGAATAAACATCAAAAAACAATCTTTTCTTGCTGAAGACCTTAAATGACAGGAAGATACCTTCAGAAAACAAAGATTGTAAGTCAGAGTAAGTAATGAAAAATTAGTATTTAATTTTATAACTGCACTATTTAATATTAGCACCCCACCCCACCCCCAAAAAAACCCAGGAAAGAAACATGTAGGTATAAATCTGACAAAATGTGTGTGGCAATTGTATGCTGAAATACACAGAACACCAAAGAGAGAAATGCTAAGTAGTTGGAGAGATGCACCGTGTTCATGGATTGAAAAACTCAAATACTGCTAAAATGTCAACTTTCTCCAAACCGATTTACACATTCAACCAAATATTAATAAAAATCCCAGTAGAATTTTCTGTAGATATCAAAAGCCAAGGAAATAGAAGGGCAAACTTTATGTAGTTAAGGCAAAAGAACTAGAATAACAATTTTGGAAAAGAACACAGCTGAAGACTCATGCTATCTGATATGGACTTACTTTAAGCTACAATGATCAGGACAGTGTGTTAGTGATAAGACACACAGATGACTGGAACAGCATAGAGTCCAAAAACAGACTCACAAAATTATAGCCAATTTTTGACAAAGGTGCAAAGGTAATCCAATGAAGAAAAAATGGGCTTTTCAAGAAATTGTGCTAAACAACTAGATGTCCATGTGCAAAGGCAAAAGATCTTCTCACACCTTAAAAAAAATTAACTCAAAGTAAATCATAGATGGAAACGTAAAACATAAAACTATGAAGTGTCCAAAAGAAAACACAGTAAAAAACATTTTTGGTTTGAGTTAGGCAGATTCCCAGATAAGACACCGAAAGCATGATCCATAAAAGAAAAGAAGGGCATGTTAGACTTCACAAAAATTGCAACTTTTTCCTCTGTGAAAAATCACTATTAAGAAAATGAATAGAATAAGCCACAGAAGGGGAGAAAACACTTGCAAATCATGTATCTGGCAAAAGATCTGTATCAGAAATACTTAAAACTCAACAAAAAAGAAACTAACCAATTTTTTAAATGAGCAAAAGATTTGAACACTTAACCAAAGATAATATACAATGGCAAATAAGCACATCAAAATCAATAGTCATTAGGGAAATACAAATTAAAACCAAAAATAGATCCTATTAAGAAAACAGAGACAATACCAAATGCTGGTGAAGATGCAGACAACTGAACTCTCATACATCACTGGCAGAAACGTAAAATGATACAGCCACTTTGGGAAACAGTTTGGTAGTTTCTTCTAAGTTGAACATATTATACACTCAGTATGTGACCCAGCAATCCCACTCCTAGTTCTTACCCAAGAGAAACAAAAACTTGTGTTCACACAAAAAAACCTGCACACAAGTGTTTACGATAGTTTTATTCATAATTACAAAAACTGGAAACAACCCCAATGCCCTTCAGTGGTGAATGGGTAAACAGTGGTTATATCCATAATGGAATGCCTACGCAACAATAAAAGGGAATGAATCACAGATACACAAAACGTGGATGAAGCTCAAATGCATTTTGCTACATGACAGAAGCCAGTCCTCAAAAGATACATAAGATATAATTACATTTTTATGGCATTTTAAAAAAGACAAAACTCTAGGGATGGAGAAAAGATAAGTCACTGTCAGGGGTTGAGAAGAGAAGCGTTTTGACTACAAAGGGGCAGAAAAGGGAATTTGGAGGGAGTTGTGTAGCTGACTGCAGTAGGAAATAAATGACTGAATTTCTCAAAAGTCATAAAACTGTACATTGCAAAGAGTAAATTTTATTGTATGTAAATCTAAAAAACAGAATTATAAAGCCACAGTACCTCTTAATTTTGAAAAAGAAATAGATTTAAACTTTTCTAATGCACTTACTTGACTGCATTGGTTTAGGAGCACAGGATCTGGAATAAGAAGAATCACACCACTTTTCAGTTGCATCACTTAGGCGAGCTCCTACATCTCTCCCAGCCTGCCTCTTCATCTGTGCGATGTAGACCACAGTGCCCTCTCACAGGGTTATTATAAGGAACCACTGAGAGGAGGCATGGGAAGCACTCAGCATTTAATAAATGAGTTATTAAATTTTTATGTATTTTGACAAGTTTTTTTTTTTCAGGTTATGAGAATACAGAATGTTACATTCACCTAGAACAACTATATGATTATAATATGATACCCTGAAACCAAAAGAAGTCATCTATTCAGAAGTTTAAAATACATAAATGACTAGCCGTTTACATAGTAATCTACTATGCTGTGCTTTCTTTAGCAGAGTTCAATATTACACTGATTGTTTAATTATGTGTCTGCCCTCAGCCCTGGGGTCATATGAAGATGAGGAATGTGTGTGTCTTGTATATTACTGCAAATCCAGTGCCCATAGTGGAGTACCCAGCACCTATAGTTACCCAGTAAATGTCTCCTTAACCTAAGTCAGATAAGACACAAAGTATGGGATGGGGGCAACACAAAAGAGTGGGAGGAATATGAATTTTAGAGTCAGACAGAGCTAGGTTCAAATACTGACAATATTAGTGACTAGTATTAATTTATTAGTTAATAACTATTCTTCAAAGTCTCTTTCCTCTTCTATAAAATGAAGATAATTTTTCCCTTGCAGAGATGCTGTGAAGACTGAATGAAATAATACATATGAATGTACCAAGCACTTAGCTCCCTAAACATGATGGGCTTCTACTACAGTCAATTTCTGTCTCATTCTCTTATATTTGCACATCCCAAGAGAAAGCTTGGGAACAAAGCTTGGAAAAATGAAAATGAAAAAAAGCCATATTAGATTACTACAAAGTAATGTCATATGTTATTAATTGATCCCCATAACAATCCTTTGAGGCACTTATTATTGTCCTCCTTATATAGATGAGGGAAAGAGATCCAGAAAACTTAGGATACAGTCATGGAGATGTAGGTGGAAAAACAAGATCTGTGACTCCAACCTTCTGAGTTTATATGCTGGGCTTTTTGCTCCCAAGTGAATCAAGGAACAAATCAAAGGACACATCCACCTAAAGGCTTGGAGACTTTCCCAATATTAATTAATTAATGAAAATACTCCAGTTTCTATTATGCTATGATCACTACTAGATGCTCTAAACCTGTTCCATCAAGGAGGAATGAGCAATTACCACTCACAGAGCCCCTGGTACCTGCTGATTTGCAAACACTGTCTCATACAACCTTCTGAGGTAGGCCCTTATACCTGAATTTCAGAGATGAAAAAACTTAGTTTCAAGAGGTTAGGTAACTTACAGATCATAAGCTAGCAAGTGGGGAGCTGGGAAGCAAACCCAAACTTGTCTTGACTCCACAGCCCCTGCTCGTTCCACTACACCACAGGGCTCCCTTCCAGAAACTTAATGATGCTCCAGTGATTTTTAAATTCCCAGTCAAAAAAGTCAGCTTCAGGATTTTTCACATCACCCTCCCTGCATACACAGCACTCAGTATTTGCCTGAACTTCTAGAAATTATCCTTTCAAAACAGTATGGGTTGAGATGTATTTCCTTTTCAGAACTTTTTATTATCAACCAAGAACTCTGAATTCCCAAAATAATGTGAACCTTTTAGAAATATCACTGAAAACAGATTGCACCTTCTCTACAAACGTACTCAGAGCTGGACATGGAGTTCTGATGAGAAGTAAAATTCCTTAAAATAATTATACATACCACTAGCAATTTTGTCTTCATTGTGGCTAAAGGTGCAAATAAATGAAAAGAAGGTCCTCAATATGTGTCTGTTCTCAGCAAGTGTCTGAGTACAGATGACTGGTAAGAGCTATCCTGTGAGCTTGGAAGGGCTGACATCAATTGACAGAGGGAGAAAAACTCAAAGTCAAGCAGTCCGTGAGCCTCCGAGAGGAGTCTAGGTCAAAGGTTTTTCCTCTCCTAACCTAGTGGTTCTTCTCTTACTATGTCAGAATTCTGGACTAGGTCATGCTATGATGATGCAAATAAAAAGTCCCTTGCCCTCTGTCTTAGTTTCCCCAGGGAATAGCTAACAGTTCAGAACCACTAAAGAAGCTAACAGTTCAGAACCACTGTCCTACCTACTTAAAAGAGTAAATGACGTCTCACATTTAATGTTCCAACCAAAAGTGACAAAAATGCTAAAAATCAAATACGGTTTTAAAAAATTTTAAATACTACCATGCATTAGCAAGATTGCTAAAATTTCTATAATCCCTCTGATCATGCATCTCATTTCATGGGAATAAAAAAAAAGAATCCTGTAAAAAAACATGAATTACAGCAATAAAGCCATAATGAGCTCACTGGAATTTAATAAGATCCTTTGAATTCTAAAAACCCACAGAATATTTGAGTCTTAAGGGACACTGACAACTAATTATCTAGTCCAACGTCCTCATTTTAGAAATGAGGTTGATACAGGTCAGACACCTTGTCCAATGTCACCTGGCCTATCAGAGGCATATACAGAACTTGAACTCAGGTCCTAAAACTCACCTACACTGCTGTCAATGAAGACTGCCTTAACCGATGAACTATGAATGCTCTGAGGTTACTGATCTTAAAATTACAGAATGCCAATGTCATTAATTCAGCAATTTTAAGATAAACAAGAATTTCATTAAAGCCAATAGGATGAGCTAAGGGAGTAAGTAGTTAATCCTGCATGGGTTAGAATTATTATTATACTAGGTCAGAATTATTGTTGGCATCTAATATGGAAAACATTTTTAAATCTTTTATTTTAACCTTAAATCGAACTCAGTCCTGAAAGGGCAGCTCACCATATAATTGAGTAGTTCAAATGAAATTTACCAAGAAAATTCAGTTCTGTTTGGAAAAAAACAACAGAAGCAAAGATTTTTGTATGCATCCCTTGATCTATAAAAATAGTATTATATGACAACAGCACACCCTCTCCCCCAGATCCAGGAAGACATTTCAAACTCCATTCTCTTCAGGGGCTTCGCAGCCATCAGCAGCACTTCAAAAGGGGCAGACAACGGATGGGTATAGATCACGAGCAACTCCTATCCTTTGAAAATATTTTGAAAACAATACTCTTAAAACAAATCCACCTGAATTCCAAGGGAAGAAATGGACTGCCATGGTAACTGTTGTTGAAGTTTTGCCATTTACATTCTAAACAGTTATGTAACCAAAAAAAATACAAATATCCTTCTGGGAAATTTACATGAGAAAATTCTTTCAAAGACCATTAAAAGAGCCCACTAGTTTAATGGTCTTAGCTGACTGAGAAAACTTCCTAGAAGAACAAGAAATTGAAATAAGAGGAATAATATCCAGAATGTAAAGCACTGAACATATTAACATCTATCAGGGGACTCATAACCAGTATTTGTTAAAGAGGATTTTAAGATTAATAGCTGAAATGAAATTAAATCTAAAACATATTTAAACTAATTTACATGTTTCTTTGTTACACACACAGGATCTCAAAAAAACAGTCATAACTTACAACCCTAACCAACTGTTTGCTGATTCTCCTTTTACAAAGCAAAAATCTGAAGATAAATAGTCATCACAATGCTGTACATTGCTGACATCTGGGCCAGATTACATCAAACACTGCCTTCCTGTTCAACACAGCACAGGAGAATAAAAAAAATTTTTCCCAATTTAAACCTGTCCCTAGAGTCATAAAGAATGAAAAACTGCCGAGTCAACAGCTTCTGGGTTTGTGCATGTGTGTGTGTCTGTGTGTGTGCGGGTGTGCATGTGTGGGTGTGTGGAGGGGGTGATATCGTTTCTGTTGGCTTGCTTTTCATTGTTTACTCCATGCACTTTCAATACATCTATGTTCTTTCCCCTTCCCCCTTCACTATTCATTGGCTGTGTAACGCTCTAAAAACTTGCACTCCAATTTACCAATGGAGCAAGCCTCATATCTTAAAGTGCCAAAAGAATTGGCTACTGGTACAGAAACCATTTGAAGGACACCAGCAACTTTTGTTAAGGCTATTGTTTTATAGTTAAATGCCATTCAGAGCAACTTGAACTAGACCTTTCTACTATCAAAGAAAGTAATTCACTGGGTTGCCTGGGATTTGGCTGGCAGGCCATCCTAATATTTATGGGGGGACAACCTTCACCTTTGGCTAGAAAATACTACACAGAGCTTGAAATTGACCAAAGTAAGGAAAGTAAATACTGTGGAAACGACCATCTGGATTTGCTGTGGTTCCTACTCCAACGATGGAACCTGCCCTACTTTGTGTTGTACCACAGATACAGAGAAGAGAAGCTAAAAACATTTTGTGTGGCTGTTAGCTAGAATGTAACTTTCTAGCCTTCAACTAATCTAGAAATGTTTTCAAAAATAAAATCTGAAAGATATTACCAATTGTCTTCCACAGTCTCAAGAAATCTGTCCAACAGCCCTGATTTCAGTGTTGCTTTTCATTAGCAAAAGGTAGAAAAAGGGGGGATTTGTGGAGTTTTCACAGCTGACTTAATAAGTTTCAAATAATTACCTTACAGACGCTGGAGCAGGAAGCACAGTGAGGGAGTAGGAAGGAGAGGAGGGAGAGAAAATAACAAGCAAATCCTGGGCTTTTGTCCTGAGCTTTGGGGCTTCTTATTTTCTTATGAAAAATAAATTTTAAAGCATTTATCTTTTCTAAGTTCCACAATTAACTTCATAGTCCAAATAAGGATAATCTTCAGATTTAATAAAACTATGGAAGAAAGCTAGACTAAAGCATCTTGGAGTGACAAACTGAGAAACGGGGTAGCCCGCGGAAGAATCTCAGTCTAAGTTAGGTATGACTTGTACCTGAAGGTTATCTCAGGTTTTGAGGTCCCACTCTTCTGAGTTGATGAACTCATTCTATCTTTTAATGAGAGGCTCCTATCTGCCTTTGATGTGTGAAAGACACTCCCTGCTGGAGGAGAGTACAAGATAGATCTAAAATATTTGCTTCAGCTGCAAAGAGCTATTAATGAAAGTTTAGAAAATGAGGTAGCATTAGGGAGAAAAAAGATCTTTAGAGACAAGATGACATACTCTCATCTTGTGAACTCTCAGGGGAAAATATTCCAGTTAAAAAAAAATCTGACAAATAATCTTCCCTCCTCTACACACCAGAGTTCTTCACCCTCCTCCCCTGGTCCAGAGCACAGTCTTAATCACCTGGTTATGTGGGAGACAGAGAAAGGGCTTCATATAATTTGCTATTCACACAGAACAACAAGGGTGAGACTCACATAATAAATACAGAGGTTCGGAAACACAACAGATTCATCAGCTCAATTGGAATTAATTCTTGTAAAACAACCTTTAAGTGTGTTGCAGATGGGAGCACTTACGGTGAAATCCTGTGTGAAAGGGAACTCAACATAAGTTCAAAGAATTCCCTATAATTCTCTGTACTGCTTAATGTTCTGAGATCACTGTCATCTTAGTTGTCCCAAAGCAAGCAAAAGCAGAATTCAGCTTTCTTTATCACATATTTATATATCTGAATATATTTTCTAACATATTAATCTACTCTTAGTACAGTGCACAGGTAAAGAGAACAATCTTTAAACAATTTCCATAGGCTAGTCAAGACTTTTTTTTTTTTTTTTTTTTTTTAGTAAGAATGGACATACATACATACATACATACATTTATTTTACTTTATTTTATGTGGGTAGTTCCCTGGCTGGGAATCAAACCCGGCCGCAGTGTTGACAGTGCGGAAGCCTTAGCCACTACACCACCAGGGAACTCCCACAAGACTTTCTATGTAGAGTTTGGGACACTTTCAATCACTCTTAGCTGGCCTCCACAAGGTGACTGCATTCCTTGCATTAGCGAGGAGAGCCGCATAGGCAGCAAATTATTTGAGACTTTTCCTTATGGTAGAGAGGAAGAGAGAAGCATCTGATGAAAATAGCAAGTTCCTTTCTGAAAACAAATTCTATGTTACTAACTCCTAAATTAGGTGTTTTATATAACATTTTTACTTCTATGGTAACAACTTTACAAAGTGGGTCTCATTATCTTTATTTTGCAGATGTGGGAAATGAAGATCAGAAAAGTCAAGTGATGTGATTTATCACGTGGCTTATGAGTCAGAATCTGAATCCAGTTCTGACCAAATCCACAAGCTTTGTTGTAGAACTTCAGGTAATCAAACATAAGGGCACCATCTGCGTTTCGTGGGAGGAGTAAATGTTCTAAGTCTGAGGTCAGGGTATGGAGGAAGGGAATGCACTGGAGGGCACAGGAACAGGCAGATACATTGCGCTGGAAAGTTACTTCCCCAATTCTATTCATTACACAAATACTCAAGGGGCACCTTCTATATGTAGCTCTCTCTTAATTACAGCTCAATTCCTGTTAGGAAATCATATAATTTCTCTTCCTAGAGTTTCCATATTCCTGGGCCTATGAGCCATTGACTCCTAGGCCAATGTGGCATTCCTTTTCCTCCTCACACATGCCTGGTTGAAATTACGCCAAACCTCAGCAGCTTTACAAGTGGTAAGTTTGCTAGAGTATTTATGTTAAAAATAACAATTTCAACAGCATAATTGGAAATAAATACTATATTCAAAAACTTAACAAATGGTTAAGCAGAAAGACATACATACTGATACGACTGGACCTCTTGATATGACCTCTAACAACGACGACAGCTGGCCTAACCACTACCAATGTGTTACGGTATTAAAATGAACTTTGTAAGCAGGATACCTGCTCCCTCTTTGTAGTCAGATTAACTTATTCACTTTGCCAAACATTCTATTTGCCTCCCTGTCTTTAAATTCAGACAATGTAGTCTTTGGATTAAAGACAAAAACTAGGGGAAATGTTAGTTTCTAGTCTCAGTCACTACGCTATTTTGCAGGGGCAGCAAATTGTGCAAGGCCTTTCTTATGGTTCCTTTTGACAGACAGCAGGGCAAAAGCAACTGCTTCACCTCCTCATGCCTCAGTTTCCTCAGTAAGTAAAACGAAGAGAGACCCTGGCTGCCTCTTCCGCTTGACAAAGACTAAAATTTGTCGAGTAAAGTCCCTGAGTGGGTGGGTGCTGAGCACCCAGTTCAAACCACACAATAATTCCCCCACTGAGTTGCAAATTAGTAATCTGTGTTTGAGTAACACAACTCAGATGAAAAGAAGATTAAAGCAAGAGTTCGGAGGGGAGAAGGGAAAAGCCAGGATCGTCACCAGCAAGAAGAAGTGGCAGTTGTTTTCTCTTCTCCCTCCAGTGAGAGAGCATTCTGAAGTGTCTCCCCAGAACCCGAGGGAGACACGTCTGATGGAGGCCGGAATGCTGCCTTTGGAGTTGAAGGGGCATCGCAGTGGCCTGGAGTTCAGTCCCTCTGCACATACACAAACACGAGTGCACAGCGCCCCAACACTGCTTGTCCCCTCGGCCTCACAGCCCTGCCAGTTGGCAAACCCAGGCCAGGAAGTTGTCAATTCCAATTGCGTTTAAGGCCATGTAGCCCCATTAAAGAAGCCTTGCTGGTTAAGGGGCGTCCTCTGTTTCCAAAGCAGGGGAAAACAAAAAAAAAAAACAAAAAAAAAAAGGGCTCTGCTTAGATTGGAGCTGGCAACTTTCACTGACTAGAGTTTTCAAGGAGCTATGAATGAGTTTAACAAAGGAGGTCTGTGGCTAGTTTCTGGCTGAAGTCCATGTCAACAGTTTTTAAGGTCACAGGCCACACTAACTAACATTTATTCCCAGCAGACCCTGTTCTAAACACAGGCTGTAAGTAGTACAAATTTGGAATTTTTCTGTAATCCCTTGAGATATTCCTGATCTTTCCACATGTTTCTGCTCAATTAAAAACAATTCTCACTTTGCACCACAAGAGAGGCCATGCTCAGCAATCTCAGTCCATCCTTAGGGTAGATGAACAAAAACCTGGCAAATCAAAGGGCTCGAATGGGGAAGGGCAGGAATTCAGCTGGATCACACTGAAAAGTGCAGACAGCTCCCCAGGGGCTCGGTCTGTGAAAGCATAAAACGGGTTATGACAGAGATCCCGAGGCCATAAAAAGCAGGTTTGAGGCGGCAATGGGAATAGGTCCCTCATCCTTTCACAAATAAGACAGAAATTTTTGAGAAAATTATAAGGTCAACAAGGTGAGTGGAGAAGTGATAATCTACACGACAGATGTTAAATATCCCAACATGAAATTAATACAATCACTTCTCAATTAACATGAACTCTATAAAGTTTCTGAAATTAAGAGGTTTCTTGAAATCAATCTGAAATTTTAGTACAACCTTTCCCCTCTTGAAAAAATACCTGTGTTGTTTTTTTTTTGTTTTTTTCTCCAACAGGGCATTTATTAACTGATGGTATTTTAAAATTTTGCAAGGCAACATGGGAATAATTACTTTGAACTGGGCACCAAGAATCTTACTTAATCCTCAGTATTTTCAGTTTTGTGAATGAGGATACTGGGGCTCAGAAAAGGTGACCTGACTTGCTTTATAGTCCTACAACTAGGCAAGTAGTAGAATCAAAGTTTGAACACAGGTCTGATTCCAGAGCTCAAGTCCATTCCATATACTTAGGGGGAGACAGAAACACTCTAGTGTTGGTCATAACTTTGGTAGTTAAATTAAGTTAAATTTGTGGTGTTCTATATTTGGAACATGGGCTATATGAAGGTAGTTACAATTTTTCCAAATTAAAAAATATGTAAACAGTGGTGCAGTTAATATCTGGATTGAGCTTGACAGGATAAAATTACAGGAAGAACTACTTCATTAAAGACATATGAAAAAGAAGAAAATTAAATAAAACCAGGATCCCATTACCTAACTTTTCTCATTGTTACTACTTTGGTGTCCAATCACCCAGTCTTTTATTTTTTATGAATATTTTTACAAACGAGAGGTCATATCATATATAAAAATGTGTCTCTTGCTTCTTTTGCTAACACTGTCCTAGATGTTTTTCATGTCATTAAAGAATCACCGAGAACAAAATTTTAAGGTGTCAGGTTATCTAATTAAATTTAGCTATCCTTCTCCATAAGTTAATTCTAATTTTTCATTCTAGATACTAGAATAAACATCCTCATATATGTATCTGTATATACAAAGGACTGTCCAGAAAGTATCCAGCTATGTAATATGAAAACTAGAGGCATTTATGGTTGGACTTTTCTTTTTCCAGACAGCCCTTGTATATCTCTGAATTTTCCTTAAAACAGATGCCCCAAAGTGGGAATAATTTTGAGGGTTTTGATGAAACATTGCGAATTGTTTTCCAGGAATGTTGGACCATTTTACGCCCTAACCAACATGGGGAAGTGGCCCACCCCATGGTCACCAAGTGTCACATTCAAGTTGATGGGACTGGGCTCATGTAGAGCTGGTTATATACATGCCCACACAAATTGCATCAATGACAATGACATGTATACATATATTACAATTAGTCTATCCTTCTATTAATAACTCCTGCACTGTGTAATGCTATAAAGCGCCAATGACTAGCCTACCATGATCCTTTATCTATGTCATCTGAATCCTCACCAAAAAGGAGATATGGGGAAATTAAGGCTCTAAAAGCGTACATGAAACACCCAGAAAGACACATCCGCATCGGCAGGACTAGGATTCGAGCCTTGCCCTGACTCCACACCATGCTCTTTATGCCATGCCACTTTGTAGCTCATTTTACCTTTCTCAACCTCAGAAGCTGCCTCCTTCTCCAGCAATGCCTCTTCAAACAATGAGGCCTGATTAATCTTTGGAAAGCAAAGAAAGACAATACCTAGATCACGTGGGCTTTAGGAAGGGAGAAGAGCATGCTGCATGTCTTCTTCAAAAAGCAAGAAGTAGCAGCCACAGTGCAGAACTGTGGGGATGCTGACCCGAAGCTGGCAGAAGGGTAAAACAGCAGTCACCGCTGTAAAAAATAATTTGGCATTATCCAATAGAGTCGAAGACAGCTACCCCAATTTCTATGTTTATACGCCAAAGAATTAGTGCCCACACAAAGAATGGGTGTACCAGGCTACCCATTCAAGAAAGTTCCTAAATGCCATGAACTGGAAACAGCCCAAGGGCCACCTGCAGGTGAATGCATGAGCATGAACACACTGAAACATGGTCATACAATATGGCATGCTACATAGCAAAGAAAGCAAACTACAACTACAACCAACAGCTTGGATGAACCTCAAAAGACTTAAAATAACAATTCTAAATCATATAATTCAATTCATGTACCATTCAAAACCAGACAAAATTATACTATATTACTTAGGGATACATGCATAGGTGAAAAAATTATTCTGGGGTGCTGGAGATTTCTTAACTTAGATGGTGATTACATGGGTATTTGCTACATAATCATCTGTGTGTGCATACGGAAATATACATACACTTACATGTGTGTATATGGTTAAACTCAATGCACATTTCTGTCTGCAGGTTATATTTCACAATTTACAAAAGGAAGGCACAAGGTTATAATTAAACATTTACACAGTAGATAGAATATACAAAGAACTTTATCAAGCACTCACTGTTTTGTTTAATCTTTACAACTATATTCTGAATTAGTATTATCCCCAATTTACCACTGAAGTACTAAGACAAAGAAGGATGAAATGATGGACAAGTGAAAACTTTTTATAAATCCAATTTTAAGAAGATTTTAAAAATCAAATTTAGCACCAATGTTCTTCGCATTGCAACACAAGCACTGAATCTGAGGAAAGGACAAGTTCAGGGAATCCAACCGCATGAAAGTCAAACTACCTCTTCAAAAAAACCTCTAGAATTATCATTTCTGGGGAATTTTAATAAAGAGTTAAAAAAAGAAGATATAAAAACAAGCATTGTTTCCAGTGGTCAGGAAACAATGATTAGCTTTACCTAATGAGGATGATCAACATGTAGGATATTTTCGTATACTAATAAAAAAGAAAAAGTACAAACTCAAACTTTCTCTAAAATTGGTATCCAAAAGTACTATATTTTACGGAGTTGACAGTAAAAATCCTAGCTTGGTGGAAACTGGACGCTACCTAATATACTTTCTTTAGAGTCTTTTTAACTTGGAGTTGTTTGTTTGCTGTGGCTTTGTGTTACTTGTTTTTTATCTCCCCCCCCCCCGCCCCCACCACTCCCCAAGACATCTTGCTTTCCTGAGACTAGAATGTTTTTTTTTTTTAAAAGAAACCAGCCATTAAGACCTCAGGCAAAAAACTACAGGACACTGCATTTCACATTTCACCTAACTTCTTTTTCCACCACACTTTTAAAGTAAGGTTTTTTAAAATGTCAAGTTTTTTTAGAGCAAAGCATTTTTTGCTGCATTTTGGGCTCATTAATACACACAAAGAGCTGGTTAAAATACCAGACTGAATAAATGAACAATGGGACAATTAACCCCACATACAAAGCTCCACCCACTCCACTTCAAAGACATCTGAAACAGAATGGATTAGAAACCATAAATGATGCCTCTCAGAATTAATTTTGTAATACATATTGCTTTGTATTACAGATAAGGGATTAAAAATCTCCATAGTGAGATTTCTAACATGTGAATTGGGTTAAAGGACAACCATGCCCTTGGTTTTGCTGAAGACTTCTTGTAGTTTCACGTCCCGTTGAATGGGAAATAAAAGCCTATTCAATTTCCATTGCATATTATAATACAAACTTTAATCTTATCTACAATGTTAAAAAGAAAAACAAACCCTAAGTTTCTACATAAAGTTTTAAGATATGTGTAATTTATTTTTATTCAGAATGTACTATATTCAAAAATCCAAATTTATATTGCTATCTAATTTTTAAAAATTCCCTTATACCACATTATTTTTCTGCAACTTGCAATACAGCTCATGCTAATAAAAAGATTTACTTACTTTGAAGTAAATATAGAAAGTGAAATAAGGAAAGCAAAAGTAGTAAACTAGTTAAATCAAGAGGTAAATAATGTGCTAAGACTTCTGATACTATTTCCATACTTTTATGTTCATTGTTTTTAGAAGTTAATAACTATTCTTTACTGTCGAGAATAGGGTAATAATGCACACGTTAAGAAAAAAATAGTTGAGGCTTTAAAAAAAAAAAAAACAACAACAAACAAAAATACCAAAGTAATTAGCTGAATGACAAATTCACTACAACAAATGCATTTTTAAAAGAACATTAAGTCTTAGGAAGAAATCTTTTTTCAGATTACAAAGAGCTTCTTCCCTTGTAAATCAGTCTCTCACAAATAAATTACACAGCCAAAAACATCCTCAGTATGTAAAGATGCTTACAACATAATAAGTGAAAATGCTAGGTACAAAACTAGGCCCACACTATCGTATAATTCCAATTGAAGTAAAGGAAATGCCCCTAGTCATCACTGGAGCTGTGGGATGACAGACTGCTTTTCTTACTCTTCTGAAGTTTTCTAAATTCCTCTAATGAGAAAGTTCATCTTCATAATCTGAAAAAAATAACATCTTAAAAATAAGTGGCTCATCATTGATTGTTAGAATTGCCAACTTCAGATGCATAACAATTTTTGTTTGATGTAAAGAGGTACACTATTACCTCAGTCTTGCAGAGCCTCTTCATGACAGAGAGATGTTAGGTTTCCTACTGCTCCTAAAACTGAGCACACAAGGGCCAGACAACCTAAATTCAGACTCCTCTTTATATTCGCAAATCTATCTTGCTCTTAAAATAAGAGTGTAGCTCAGATCCAAAGGGCAATTTGAGGTGTGAAGCATATTGAGTTATTTTCCTTTCTACCTCCTGCCCAGTGAAAAGCAAAGATAAGGCTCAAATAAATGCCTTCTGCTGGTTGTTGCTGCTAAGAGAGAGCGGGTTGCTCACAGGGAGGTCCAAGAAAAACTGCTGACACTCTAACTCAACCAGAAAGCACCAACAGGCCTCTCCGGTAGAATGTTTTTCTGTCTCCCAAAAAGGGTCCCTTGTGAGGAATTCCTAAGACTCTTTCTTTCAGAAGGCAGGCTCAGTTTTACTGGCTTTCTATTCAAACACACCCTGCATCAGATTTAAACAAAACTGATCATTTTCTTTACTCCATAATCATATGGCTGGATTGTTCACATAGACTGCAGTGATGCTGCCCAAAAGGGAATGGGACTCCTTGATACTAAATGGAGTTACTGAGTCATGAAAAACCTTAGTTCCAGGTGGTCTTGGGCTTATTCACCAGAGTGTCCTGGACAAGACTCTGGATTGGGGGTCAGAGACTTATATTAACCAGTTAAGAAATTTAGCACAAAAATCTTCCTTCTTTAGGCCTTCCTTCTACAGGTCATTCTGCATAAAATGAGGGGAGACTGCTGTATGTTATTTCTAAGAGCTCTTTAAGCTCACCTCTGAAATCACCATGCAATGGCAAACTACTCCTCATACCTCTTTAACTAAATACATGTGGAGAGATGAACAAACTTCTGAAACTCATAAAGGTGGCTGTAGTGGCAAGAAAATAAAATGTGAAGTTTTGAATCAGAGCCAAAAGAAAGTTACTGGAAATAAACCCAAAGCAGTTGAGAGTATGAGCACTAGGTTGGATTTGGGGTTCCAAATCAAATTCCTTCATTTACTCCTGGTGAGATCTTGGGCAAGTCACTGTATCTCTCTCAGTCTCAACCTCTTTCTCTCCACAATGGAGATAATTTCACAAGGTTGTAATGAGAATAAATGAGAATTTTGTAAACCACCTGGCATAGCAAATAAATACTGATAAACACTAATGTCCCCTTCCCTTCCACACCTCTGTCATGAGTAGTCCTGACTTAGTCTAGCCACCTATAAAATGGTGTAACAACGCCAGCCATCAGCAGCCGTTGCCAGAGGTAACAAGATGAGTGCCATACGGGGAATCCAGTGAGTCTCCTGAAGTGCCCTTACTGAAGCAGGTTGCTGGCTACCAAGGGCAAGCAAGTAATGCCACGATGTGAAGTGGTATACAATCTCTCTTTAAAGAAACTGCTTTCAGATTGCTGCCCTGTACTAAGCTTCATGAGCATTAAGACAAAACAGAGCAAGAATATATACCATGTCTCTTGTAATGTCCAACTCATTCAGTCTCAAAACAAAAATCTTCTGGTAGCCAAAGTCTTGGAGTTTCAGATACCCACCACCCTGGGGTCAGGCTGCCTGAGGGAAGACTGAGCCCGCTGGTTTCCTTTGGAAAGGACCAGAACATAAGAAGCCTCCTTCTACAGTAGACAGCCTTGCAGCTGGCGCAGAAGACACACCTGTCTTCCTGACTGTCCAGGTCCCCGGCGCTCAAACAGCAGGCTACTGCGAGAATGAGGACAGTGTCCTTTATTTCCCTTTTTCTCTTCAAAGGTGATTGTCTTAAAACACCACAGCTTGTTACTGTTGTGGAGTTGTGGCTCCCCAGAGGATTACACATTTCTAAGCATGAAGGCATCTGTGTGACAATAAAACATGCAACATACCCCAACCACTCCATATTTATTAATTAAGGAAAAAAAGTTGTAACTTCCCACAAAGTGATGTTTCTGATGAGCATGCCCCACCCCGCCCCGCTCCCACCCCCACGCAAGCCTTTCAAAACACTGAGGAGCTCCCAAAGGGCTGCAGGCTGGGTAAGCTGGAGCCTCCACAGGGCTTGGCTGCTGGCAGAAGCCAAGTGCCAGGAGCCGCAAAGGGAAGAATTATAATCTGCCACAGCAATCGGGCCTTCTTCCAGCTGACTATCCAGAAAACAACATGTACCCATTGCACTTTGGGGAGGGGGATTAAAAGGAAATCAAACCACTCTAGAGAGATGGAAACGAATAAAGAGCAGAGGAAAGTCTTCTGTTAAATCTTATGAAAGATCCAGGTTTCCCAAATGGCATTTCAGGCATTGGGAAGAAAGGCTGATTTCTCCCAGAGGAGCCCCAGCTTTGATGCCCAAACTGCCCTCAAACATCAGGCTGTGCATGTTTGTATAGCAGGGTGCCCTCAGGCGAGACAGCTATAAATAGCTTAAAACAAGAATAGGAGATTCCATCTGTTTCTGGAATATTTCAGCAGCACCTGCTTTCAAGGTAAAAATCTGGGAGCTGTCCCCACAGCCTTCCTTCCCAACTGCCTTCCCCACCCCCCATACACTTCTTTTAAACTAAAGCAGATAACACACATCCAAAGGGCTTCTGCCGCCGCACCTGCCTAAAGAAAAGAGTCTTTTGATTTTTCTCCTGAACTGTATGTGTTGTTTAAAAAATACTGGATCAGCCAGGGAAGTCAAAGATTTTAAAACCAGACTCTTTTATTACTTCTAGCTTCTTTTTCTCGATGAAAACTGAGCTTTTCTTTGTTTATAGTAGAAATGAGTACAATGCAGATGAAAAAAGATGCAACAGTTTTTCCTGCCATTAAGTCAGAAAGTATTCCAGAAGGAAAATAGCTCTCACTTAACACAATTAATGTTTAAACACAAGCCCATATGCCAGCAGGAAAGGAGGACACTAACACCCCAAGGAGGGCCCAGGAACATATTTAGTTATAGTTTAACAACCACAACAACAAAAAGCTAAAGTTGAGGCTTGAAAATTCATGTCTAAATCGGGGTGCTACTCTCAAAGTGACATGCAGCCTCTCTCCCAACAACAACCGGAAAATCCCCAGCATGTGTAAACAGCAATTTCACGTACAAAAAGCCCCTTTAACCTTGGTCTACAAATGTCAGTATTTCTCATGCCTGCCCCAAACCATCCGATGGCACAGGTTTGTTATGGGGTAAATCCAAAATCTTGAGCATGTCCCATAAGGGCTTTCACAATCTGGCCCCAAGATGTTCATGGCATCATCTCTTGCTACTGCCCTGTCATCACATTCTCATCATTCTTTCATCTTGCTCTACCTCTCATGTCTCTGGGCCATTGCACACAGAGTTGTCATTGCCTCAGGAGCTTATCTCCCATTGTCCTCCTGGCAAGCCCCCACTGGTTCTATAAAACCCAGTTCAACTAGAAACCATCAGAACACTTTCCCTGACTCTCCAAGCAGAGATGGGCACAGAACCTTGCACATATATGTCTCTTTAATGGCACCTACCACATTATATTTTAATTACTTGTTTACATAGTCCCTTCCCAAAGACTGACTGGCTCCTAAGACAGTAAGGGTGGAAGAAGTAAAATGGGCGGTGGGTATCAAAGTCAGAGGTGGCCTGGGAACAGTGCACCCAGAATCACAGCCAATATTAAACCTGGTAAAGGACAAAAAGTCCATATTGGTTTCAGTTTGTAATACCAAATTCAGCCAATCAAAATCTTGGATGAACGTGACATCTGAAAAGTTACCATATGGAGAGCTGGGGCTAGATCTGTATGTCTATTTTAAGGGACCTTGAAGTAAATGAAGGTCAAAGACCAAGTGTTATGCATTGCTCATTCCTGGTATATATTAGGTACTAAGATATGTTCTAATTGAATAAAAATTTAAAACATTCAACAAAAATATTTTGGGTGCTATTTTGATGAAACAACTTATTTCTTCCCAAAATGTGTAAGTTCTGAATAGTTTTATTTGAATATAAAGAATTAATCAAACTTTCCCAAGAGCTTAAATTGAATCTCTATACACAAAGGAGAAGACTGTATAAAACAAATATTTTTAAAGTTTCCTTATAAAAAGACATTTAACTATTATATGACCTATCTCCCATAATCCAGCTCCCTCAAAACAATACAGTTATGATTTTGAACTCTTATGCTCTTTCTCTTCATCCGAAGCCAGAATTGGCTGTAACTGCATTACTTCATTACAGTCTTAGCCTTAATGGGTATGTGTCACTGAGGCAAATTGGAAGCCATGAAAAAATTTTGGTTCTATGACATTTTGTTTTTAACATTTGAAAAATTCACTGATATTTGAAAGATTTCAGAGATAAATGCTTATACCACATCAGACTCAGATGGTGCTGTCTGAAAACGCTAAAATACTCTCTCACATTCCAGGGTTTGTGATGAAGAACAACTAACTTATCCATAACTCCCAGCTGGAGCTTTTAAACTAATACTAACTACCATCGAGCAACTAGTTAAATAATATTATGGTGTATCTCAAGAAAAACTGAAATGCTTTAATAGAAAAAAACTAGTTAACCCTGGGAGAAAATAATGCATTTGACTTCATACAGCATGGTATTTGTGTTAATGAGACTTGTTGTACTTTAGCACAACTACATTTCTGTCACGGTTAGCTGATACCAAGAGTTCAAACCAATTTTTTTAAACTTAAAAAAAAAAAATTAAAAAAAAAAAAAGGGGGGGGGTGGAGTTCCCTGGTGGTGTAGTGGCTTAAGGCTTCGGCACTGGCACTGTCAGTGCTGAGTCCTGGGTTCAATTCCCAGTCAGGGAGCTACCCACATACCAAAAAGCAAAAAAAAAAAAAAAAAAAAAAAAAAAAAAAAAAAAAAAAAAAAAAAAAAAAAAAACAACAAAACACAGGGCTTATTTCTCAGGGATTCATTCCTTCATAAAACAAGAATTATTAAGTGACTATGTGCAGATATTCGTTAACACACTTTGGGTGTATTTGTGAACAAAAGAGAAATATTCCCAGCCGTCATGGAAAGTGGGAGAAACAGACAATGCCCCTAAGAATGAACCTAAAATGTTGTATTATAAAGGATACATAAGATCTTTCATTGTGAAATTAAGTTTAAATTTTGTAAAACTGATGGCCTACTTTATGGACATGAGGACTGTCACTTGACACAGAATGACCATCGTGAGATTCAAAGGTTCACCTCTTACAGCTGATATGAAACGAATTGGATAATATGAACCCTGCTTCTCGGAATGCCTGTATTTCATATTTTCTCTTTGAACTAGTGTCCCCTGAAGCCTATTCTCTAACTCAGAGGCTTCAGTGACCTTTTCTTCCATTTGAACGATGCATCTCCCTGTCTCTGAAAACCAAGCCAAACAGTATTTTGGTCAAGCACTACAGTAAGTGCTGGAGATACAAAGTTGCTTAACATACAATCTTTAACCCTCATGATTTACCTGTCCCATAGAAGAAAGAAAAGGATGATCAGGACTTAGGAGTATGTAGCTGAAGTACGCAAAGCATGCTGGGTGCACCCAGAGCAGGGGATGACAGTCTCTGCTTGCCTAAGACCGCTGAGTGCCTATGCTAAGTCTGGGAGGATGGGCAAATGTGTGAAGGCAGAAAGGCCCAGGGGCTCGTATGGGCCAGGAAGCGTATGAGCTTGGGAGAGCAGTCGGGGGGGAGGTGATCCCAAGAAGCTAAATTCTGGAACAGCAGAGGCTACGTCTGCACAGACGCCATTACTGGGAGCTACACCCCTCATGAGAAGAAACCGAAAGCAAAAGTAGAGGTGGCTTATGAGCAGACTTGAGCTAGAGCACTGAGCACATGAAGAATGGTGACTGGACCCAAGGTAGGTTAACTAGAAGGAAGGCACCTGAAGAAAAAGCCAGGAGACAAAGCAGCAAAGGAGGATAATGCCAATAACATATACCAAACCCAACCTGTGCTCGTGTTCCCTTGGCAGAGCTCTCCATGTTTCACTGGATGTATCACCAACCCGTCACCCACAGTTAACAGTACACCCTTCCATTCAAATGCTAGTCTCAACCCAACGATGTTCCCAAGCAAGCCCAGAGGAAGTGTCACCATGTGTGCCCTTTATATATACACAAGCTGGATAAGACTGAGATTTCCACCACGCCCCATGGTAAATACCCATGAAGTAAATGGCCCAGAATTCATACAGGACTCTATTTATCACCACATTCACTACCCTCTGGCACTAGAACATCAGTAGTAAGAAGACACTATGCCATGGGATCCTTGTATGTATTGTATGTAGCACAGTACAGTGTGAGCAACCATCTCCCCTGCTAGTCTTGGGAAGATCCTCAAGGGTGGGTGCTACCTAATAGTAGAGTCAATTAAAGGCTGAGAAACGAATGAATTAATTAATCCACCAAAATGTTTTTCCATAGTTCCAAGCTAGTATAACAAAGAGAAAATACACCAATGGCTGCTATTTTTCATTCTAAATGACAATTAGCACGAAGGCTATTCAACTAGCTTATAAGCATTATAAAGCCCGTGACCTACCCTATGGAAACACAAAGTCAAATAGTAGACTCAAAGGAGAGCAATTCTTAAACTTAAATTTTTAAGTAGTTTTCCACTCTCAGAAATTTGCTGAGTAAATGTGATAGTGCCAGTTTAGAGTCATCTCCCCCCCCACACACACACACACCAGCTTGAAAGGAAAAAACATCATAGCCCAAAACATTCAGGGAAAAAAAGAAAACTTTCTGCAAAACTTAAAGAACTTAAGTTTAAATCCACCTCTCCTCTGACTGACCACATAAATATGCAGTGTCCTGGCCACGGCGAAAACAAAACATTACGCAAAAACTGAGAAGAAGATTTTCTTTAAAAAGAAACCATAAAGACCAACATCGTTAAAGCACATAATTGTTTATATCAGAGTCTAATACTGCGGGCAGGCAACCCACGGGGCTGGGCTACTGAGGCACGCTTGAGAGCAACTGCATACATTTCATTTCCCGAAGCAGCCAGGTTGCACCTCTTTCCTCAGCAGTTGCCCTCCAGTGCCCAAATGACAGCTGCCAGGTTTGCTGAGGAAGAGAGCTGATTTTGCTGATTACAAATAATAACAAAATTTGTGTAGGGAAACACAGAAGTAGCAGTCCGGACCCACAGTGTCTGCGCAAAGGCACTTCAAAAGTCAGCCCTTCCTCCCACTGCAGTGTGAGGGTGTGTGTGTGTGAGGGTGTGTGTGTGTGTGAGGGTGTGTGTGTGTGTGTGTCTGGGGAAGGTAGTGTCCTGTCTTGGTGAAGAGAAGAAGAAAGTGCAGAGACTATTACACCAGAGGGTGTGTGTGTGTGTGGCTGGGGAAGGCAGTGTCCTGTATTGGTGAAGAGAAGAAGAAAGTGCAGAGACTATTACACCAGAGAATGACTCCTTCTGGAATTCACAGAGGGTCTGGTCTTTTATCCCCACTCCCAAACCCAAGACTGGGGACCGGGTTTTGTCAGGGGCGCCTTCCCTCTATCCTCCCTGGGCTGCTGCACATGAGCAGAGAGAGACAGGAGGCAGGCCCCTCCGACACCTACTTAACGGAGGCAGATGGAGAGGAGAGCGTGTGGGATGCCTTTACTTCCCCCGCAGGAGGCGCCCAGCGGGAGCCCACAGAGCCAGCAGCTCCAAAGATTTCCACACATCCTCCCCTTACCCCCCCAAACACACCCCGCCTCACTGGCCAGGAGGAAACAGAGCACTAGGCAAGCATGACTCTGGTGTGTGGAGGGGGTCTGAGAACTAAAGAAGCCTTCTTCCAGGATTCTGCCCTTGTTCAGACCTGCACAGAGGTAGCCAAGTTGGGAAACAGTTACTCACTCACCCACTGACCTGAAAGGGGCAAGGGTGTTACTTTGAGGAGGACACCACCAGTGTCTGCAAGACGTCCTGAGCTACAGACACATAGTTTATTAATAATCTTACATACACAAAATGTCTAAGGGAAAGCCTAACAGGCTAACTTCTGACAGCTCCAGATAACAGCAGGAGGAACTGAGGCCACGCTGACTCCCCAGCTTCCACATGCTCCACACAAGGAACAGCCCCTTTCCCACCCAAGGGCCATGAGACAAATAAATAAATACAATTATCTGTAGAGCTGAAAGTGCAAGGACAACACTGTGAAGTCCTTCTCCCCAAGTGCAGTGACTTGTGGGAAACAGATAGGAAAATAAAAAGAACAGCTGGAAAATTTAATTACAGAAGAACAACGCTAAAGCTGACATTGTTTGACAGAAACTAGCCAATGGCCAAAGCCCTTCTCTCTTACCTTAAGATACAGAAGCAGCTCTTAGCTCCTGAAGATAAGCGGCAGAACCCGAATCTCTGTTTGCTGTCAATGTCAGTGAGCACGAACGTGAAGTTCTGGCCAACTTGGCTAACTGTGAGGCTGCAGCAAAGACAGAACAAAGGGGGAGATGAATGTGCAGCAAGTTTCCTGATAAAGTATCTAATCACAACGAGTCGTTGAACCTGTAACATTTCCTTTCTCAGTGGAACTCTTTATAAATGAACTTAAAATTTACACACTTCAACAGAGAAGACTGAGCTAGTAAGAAAAAAAAAAGGCAGAAGTAGCATGTTCCAGTGATGATCTCATCAGAGCGGCCAGCCGGGCCTTCTACTGACTGAGTTCAGGCAGGTAGCTGTTAATCGGCCGTCAAACCCTAAAAGGTGCATTCTGTTAACCTCATGTTACAGACGAGGAAACAGCCTATAGTGGCATTGCCTGAGGTGCCAACCGGTAAGCTGCAAACAGCTGAATTTTAAACATAGGCCTATCTAACACCAAAGCGTACTCTGCCAGCTGCTGTTAACTGATCATTAACTTGCTCACTTGATCACTTCTCCAGTTCAGAAAGTAAGAGTGACTACAACAGCAGGATTTAAGTCTGTGCTATGTGTCAGCCACAAAGTGAGATTCTTGTAAACCACTTCATTTACTCTTAGCAACAATGCTGAAACCTCAACGTTCCCATTTTACAGAAGAGAAAACTAAAGGACTCAAGAACTTAATAGTTCACAGAACTATTAAGGAGAGGAGCTGGAATGCAAAAGAGGGCAAGTTTATTATGTTCCAAAACTCCTGCATCTTTCATAATTTCTGAACTTAGGAGGAATATAATTCATATTTTACAGGACAGAAATACTAAATGTCTTAACAATGCGAAGTACTTTCTACAAAATGGAAACAAGGTTTTAAAGAACGACATTAAAATAAAAAAGCTAAAAATTCCTTCACTAACACAAAAATCAGCAAAACACACAAAAGCAACATAAAACAGATAATGTTTCAAAAAAGTTAAAAGCACATTACTAATCGGATTAATCTAAAAACTCTTTAAAAGATACAAAATACTTTAAAAATCTAATAAAATATCAAAAAATCAATTTACCAGTTAGCTTGGGTTCCTTCTAAAAAAGTTTAAGAAGTCCAAATCCAAATTCTTATGCATAAATTTATGCTAACATAGTATTTTGGAATTTGACATAGACTCTTTCAAAGGAACTCATTAACTTGCATTTTTACATATGTTGTATTTTACAAAATATATTCAAATTGACAATATATTCAACTTGATGGTTTCACCTATAATTTACTTTATAAATTGTCAGTGGAAACAAAAACTCATGGTTCAGCAGGCCTTTTCCAAGGGTAGACGTTTTGAATCTTTGCATATGATATAAATTCCGTTTTCAAATATGGATAGCCTTCCTTTCTAAACGTGCCTTACATGTGCCACATAAGAAAATCAAAAAGACTTCCAAGGCATCCCAGCACAAACGGTCAGTGGACCCTACCTGGTCATATTTAAGGAAACTATTCCATGTCTTAGAGAGTAGTCAGAGTACAAGAAGATAATTCAGAAAGAAAGGAAAGTGTTCCACTCTCCTTTTTTAACTAGGAAGGTGAAGGAAAACAAGGTGGCAATTTAAAAGCAACGTGGTAATAAAACAGGTGTAAGTAATGCTATCCCTCCACCTTACACAAGCCAGAAGGAACACGGTTCTATAAAAGTTATAGAGCTGTCAAGGGGACACCAAACGCTACCTTCTTGTGGCTGTTATGTTTTATCTATAAAGCTTGGATACTGTGTTACTATGGTGATTTAATACTATGTTTTAAGGGGGGGATTATATGATTAATTTTAACAAGGTTGAGAACTGAAGATGGGTGAGAAACAGGATTCTAGCTCATATAATTAAAGGGATGGGGGGAGTGGGTCTCATTGGGGAAGGAAAAAAAAACACGTATTATTTAAAAATATTTAAAGCAACAGGTTGGGATGGTTCTAAGTTACAAATAAGGTCATGCTTTTGAGAAATACTATTATGTGATCATACAAAATATGACTGTTCATTATTTTACCTAAGGGTCTGATTTTACTTCTAGACTGCTAAAGAAACAAGCATCCTAGAAGGAACAAATATTGACAGAATTGAATAAAAAGAAAACACCCACGGTCTCTAGGAAAAGGACACAAAACAGATACATCTTGGTTTGTGAACTGAGTGTCATTAATTTCCCTATTATCTTTTCACTATGATTAAAAATGCTACAAATGTTTTTAACTACATCATAGGCTCAAAGAAAGAATCCCTACTCCTTTATTTGGTTCAGAGCCCAACTCAATCATTTGCTACCTAGGCCTTAATTCAGCAAGTTATTTAACCCCTAAGCACCACAGTTTCTTCTGGAATAACAATGAGAACCTCCACCTCACCCAAAGAATGTTTTGGAAATAAGTGGGATAAGCATTTAATATAAAGGCCAGTCCACAATAAGAACAATTTAAAAAAAGATGCAAGCTGTTAAGTTACTGAGTGAAAATTAAAATTCGTATTGAAATCATGCACTTGCTTAGAATCTTCCCGACTGACTCAGATTTGTAATGCTTGAGTGGAGCCTCTCTTTCTCTCTTGTCTGTTGCATCTTTTCAGTAAGGGGTAGTCCTCCCCTTGGGTAACCAAGTGAGCTGCTCAGGCTTGCATTAAAGTGAACAAGATTCTTTTTGGGGGTGCCACAGCTTAGAAAAGGGCACTTCTTATTCTCAGTTGATTCATCCTTTTAATTCCTAGTAGGGTGAAGTACAAGTCATTAAAACCCCCAAACCATTAAACTCTAAAATATTTTTTTCCTTGGACAATTTCCAATAAAGGAAAAGTAAAGGCAAGGGCAGTCAAACAGAGGTTAACTTGAAGGGTTCTCAATCTCCAAGGAATGTGTCACTCCCTTCGCAAGAGTATTCGCTCTTTCTCCATAAAAATGACTTTGAGAAAAGGGTCTGCTTCCTTAATGGCTGTAGTTTTTGTGTTTACCTCTAGGATCAGGATCCTTTTCAACAGGAATGGGAGATTCATGATGGCTAAAACTGGGAGGAGCCGTGGAAGCCATGTCACGCAATGAATTTTCTTGTATAGATGGGAAAACCGGGGCTCGGGCTTGTTCTTGGTTTACTTTCTGTTTTTTTGTTGTTTTGTTTTGTTTTCAGAGTAATCAGGACTAAAACAAAAACCCAACCTCAATTCTGGTTCAAAGTCCTTTCCATTCTGCCATGTTGTACCAAATACAATAAAAATCATCCCCACAAGCTTTCAACTCACTTGAAGGAACTCAGGTACATGAAGAATTCAGATAGTTATCTCATCAAACAGATGAACTCTACTTCCCACTAAAAGAGAAACCAGATTTGAGTCTCTCCAGAAACAAGCCCAGGAAGCAGGACTAAGATGACACTCAGCTGTGCTTCCCGTGCCTGGGTGAGTAATGAGAAGCAAAGAAAGGGACGAGAGCGATGACTGTTCAAACCGCGGATGATCCTTCATGCTGCCTTGTGAATGCCTGTCAGCCATTGGCGGCCCCTCTAGCAGCATGTTGCCTAATCTTGAAGTTGTTGCAGGTTCTGTGTATAAACAGCATGAAGCAGGTGATGGACAGCATGGTTCCAACCTTTCAGTGAGAAGCGGGATCTTTCCTATCAGCCTTACTTTAAGTTTGGTCTGTCAGCTTACAAACTGAGCACGTACTACATGCAGCACTGTGACAAATGCTGGGCATACAGCATCCAACCTGCTGTGGCAGCTCCCTGTCCAGTTGGAGAGGGTAGTATTATACTTCTATTTTCTTCCACACTGTTCTCCACATCACAGTCAGATCAACATTTAAAAACTGTGGACTAGACTTGATTAAAACCATTCAGTGGCTTTCTGTTGCCTTTACAAAAAACCAACAATTCTAACTCTTTACCTGTGAGGCTCTCTGCATGATCTGGCACTTGCATTGTCTAGCAACGTCGTATCATGCCACTTCTCTTTATCTCCTGTGTGTTAGACGTACTGGTGTCCTTTTAGCTCCTTGAACGTGCCTTAGCTCTTTCCAGCCCAAGAATCTTTGTGCAGCAGTCCCCTGCCTTTGTAGAGGCTGCTGCATCTCAACCTGGAGGTCAGTATTGTCGTCATCATTGAGAAGCTCTCTGACCATGTTATCTCAGTAGAGCCTTTCCTTCTCTTCCATTTTCTCTGTCTTTGTTCCTTCTTTGATTTCACACAACAGTATTATAAGCTGTATGCTCTGTGGTACATTTATTTATTAATACCATTTAATGATAGAAAACTAACAAGTTTGGGGGGAGATCAGAGAGTTCCATTTGGGATATGTCAAATCTAAGAAACCTGTGAGACATCTAAATAGAAATGTCAAGTACGAGGCTGAACATACTATGTAGGAGATCAGAGCAAAAGTTGGATTGGCGCTATAAATTTGGAAGTCATGTGTACACAGATGGTATTTAGTGCTATGGTAAAGAATGAGATCACTCAGGGAGAGCGCTCACAGAAACAAAAGAGGACCCAGGACGAAGCTATAGAAGCACCAATTTAGAGGATGGGCGGAGAAGAGACCATAAAAGAGAAAAAGAGGAACACTCAGGCAGAGCAAGCAGGAGTGGGGTGCATCGAGACAAGAAAAAACACCTACTGAGATTTTTGGAGGTTTCAGATGACCTTGATAAGAAAAGCTGTAGCTGAATGACAGAAACAGAAGACAAACTGAAGAAGGCTAAAGAATACATTGAAGTGTGTAGATAGTTCTTCCCAAGAAGTGGAGAATTAGGTGGTAACTGAACAGAAATGAAGAGTCAATGATAAGAATTATTTTTAGGGTGGAGGAATACAAAACTTCTTTGTAAGCTGTTGGGAATGATTCGACAGCAGCAGAGATTTGTGATGCAGGAGAGAGAAGATGAAACAGTTAGACCCGGACTTTAGACCCGAATCCCAGATAAGCTGTTTACGTGTTCCGTGAACATGCGCAAATTGCTGTACCTTTATGAGCCTCGTCTGTAAGACGGGAATAGTGATACTTTGCAGAACTGTTTTCAGCATTAGGAATAATGAATACAAAGTAATTAGCATATAGTAGGCACGCAATGAAAATAATAATTCTTATTGCTATGAATTAGAAAATTTGAAAGATAGAGCTGAAACAGTTTGCCATACTCTATTATAGCTCACTAACAATGAGCTGATGAGCCATCTACAGCAAGACACCCCTAATAGCTGCTTCTCCTTTTCTTCAGTGCATGTGAGGTGTCAGGCAGGAATCAAGCTTTATCAAGTTGTCACATCCACCAGCCTTTAGTTACATGAGCCTCAAAACACCTTTCCGTAAACATACCTTTTCCCTGCCTAAGTAAGGCTCAAGTTTCTCACATTCCTGCTCAAAATCCAAGTGGCAAGAATGACAGTGACCCAAAACACTTGGGGACAAGAGTAGGTCACATACTGCCAGATACAGAGCAACACGAATCTTGCTTGAGAAACATGCCAAATAATTCTAATAAAGAAGAGAGATCTCTCCACTCCCTACATGAGTCTGACAAAGTAACAGTGAATCCTAACTGGAGAACCAAAAAAAGTATCAAAACCATAAGGAATAGCAGAGAACTAACCCAATTCCATTATTTTGTCCATGAAGAAACTGAGGCCCTCAGGGGAGAGGTCACTTGCCTCATGACATAACACTGTGACAGAACCTAAAAACCTAGGTCTTCTGGTTGTTAGCCCTAATGCTGGGTCCACTTAGGCCCAATTGCTTCATGGTTATCAAACTGTCTAAAATGGTCATGGGCACAGCTTAACCAATGGAATGAAACCAAGGGAGTAATCAAGGATGAAAATCAAGGGACAAAAGTGGGCCGAGTGAATTCAGTTTTGAGAAGCGGAGGGAGTGAGAGCACAGATGTGGGAACGAGAGGGAAGGTCTGGGTAGACACCCGAGTGCACTAACACACTATTACGCATAACAGTTCCAGTCTCCTCGTGGGTTTTGTTTGCCTCAGTTATCCATATTTTCCCCTTTTCTATAATAAATACATATTGCTTTTGAAATAAAAGTTAAGAGTTTGTCTGGTTACTTTATTTATCGTCGGACGGATTGGTAATGATGGCAGTATGACATCGTAGAAAAAGCACAGTGGGACTGGAAGGTAGACAAATGTGGGTTCCAGAAGCAGCTTTACCATCTTCTACTAGTGGGACGCTGGGCAAGTTACTGGACTCATCTGAGCCTCCGTGGCCTCACACGTAAATGATGACAATGCTAAGCCTGCAAACGTGTAACCTTTTAGTGCAGGAAGCGAACACAGCACGCACAATGCGTGGCACATTCAACTATGCCTCTGCCCCAGAGAAGACGGTATCATTTCATTCCATGCTCGTGCCTTTCGTGTGTGCCGGTCCAATTCACAGGGTAATTGCAGGGCAGTGAACGGGGTCCTGAAAGAGGGTAAGCACAAACGTGAAGGCAGCGCTGGGCTCCGCTCTCAGCCGGTGAGGCTCCTGCGTGCTCTGACTGAAGCAGGTTGCTGGCTACACCACATGAAGTGGTGTACAATCTTTTTTAAAAAGAAACTGCTTTTTATCAACAATAATAAGGCTTCTGAGGGTGATACAGGGACCTCGGCACGATCACCGCACTCCTCCTCCCCGCCGAGAGCTTCAAGTACAGAGCAGGGTAGCAGTAACTCTGGCTCAGGAATAAGAATATGTGCTGCTTTCCCAGCTCTGTGATTGCATGGTGGTGACCATAAACAAGTCACTTCACCTCCACAGATCCTGGTTGCCCTTCGGTAAGCTGGGATGCTTGAACCAGAAGAATTTTAGCTTTAAAGTCCCGTGGTCTCATTCCGACACATTTCCGGGGCCTCCCGTAGGCGGAGCCCCGCCCACACAGTACATGTCCCCCTCTTCCCATCAGGCTCCATCTGCTCTGGCTGAACAATCTCTAGTCTCACTCGTGGTTTCTCCTCTGCGTTGCTCTTCAGTGCATATGGGGTGTTAGGCTCTGCTTTCCACTTACCCCTTCTTGCTGTCCTTGCAGACTCAACACAAGTCTCCCCAACCAGCAGAGGTCTTCTCTGAGTATCTCAGTCTTCGCTGACCTCCGTATGCTTTTGGATAGATATTGTCGAATATGTCTTAATAAAACTCCCTGAACTAGACTGAGAAACACACAGAGGGCAGAGTTCCAAGTCTGATACCATTTCCTTATCGCCCAGCGTAATGCTACACATTCGGAACCTTCCTGTGCTCGTTCTGGAAGAGACACCACTACCACCTATCTCCTAGAAGTGCTCAGAAGAGTAAATGAGGTATTCATGTGGAAACGTCCAGCGTGTGTTCACCAGAATCAACTGGGAATCAAATACTCATTTCTTTCCTTTCCTTTGTCTATTTGGACACTATTCCCCACAGGTGTTCTACTGAAAAATGTATTCATTTGGACGATGAACACCTAGGTTCACCAGCTGCCTAAGAGGACCTCGGGCAAGTCACAATTTCTCGACAGCTTAGTTTTTTTTCTTTCAAATGAAGACAAACGGCACTTGTTCTCATCTCTTATGACAGAAGGACAAAATGAGATGTTATATGAGAAAGCACTTTCTTTTGAAGAGCTACCAGCATTATTATTTTTCGTAAGTCCAAGTTTCAAAAAGAAGAGTCTTAAAACACCACCAGAAACAGCAAGATGTCAATGTTAACAGGTGATTTGATGATGACTGTGAAAATCCCACTCTTGATACAGACTAGAAATGTCAGAAAGTTGTATTACTGTTCCTTGGGGTAGAAAAGCACAGATACTGAAAAGATTAGGAAGCTTTCTTTTGTTAACATAATCACCTGGGGCATTACTCATCTCCTGTGCTGACATAGTTTCTAAGTCAAACAATATCATAAAGATATCTGGGGGCTTTGTGGGCCTCAGAATCTGGGCATATCCATTTGATATTGTTAACTGCAAACTCATTTTTAAAAAGTGACATTAAAACTTTTGTATTTATTGGAAATGAACTTCATTATTATTCTCTTTTGCATCAGAGAATGCCAGAGTTAAAAGTAAAAAAGAAAAGAGAACAAATACAGTCTCCAAAATAAAGTGGTTTTCTGTATGAATAAAAGTTATCAACACAAGAAAGAACCATTAACATGGTGAGGATGACAAGGATTAAAATATATCCCCGGAAAGTAGGCTGAGCAAACCTCAACAACAGTACGGTCCCATTTCAAACAGTATGTGTGGTCAGCCTACTGACCCTGAATTTGGCCCAGGGAGAGGAGGCTGACCAGAAGTACCACTTGAAATGGGACTGTACCGTTGTTTTCTGTCCCGTTTAAAACAGTACATCTGGTCAGCCTAATAAAGACACAATTCTGTCCCAAATCATTTCTGAAAAAATATGATGAATATGATTATGGGAAGGTAATTTGGAGAGAAGCATATCAGAAGAAAAATATTTTTCTAACAACAACAAAAAAGGCATCAGACACTGGTGACAAAAAATATTTTAGAACTATAAGTTAAGGATTCTGCTTTTCTTCCCTTTTAGAATGTAATCTCATCCAAGAAGGTAGATAAGTAGAGGGGTGTGGAATGGTGTGAGAGAAAGGGTGTATGTGGGTGTGTGTGCGTGCAGCACACACTGAGAGAGATTTCATCTCACTGCAGATTTCTTCTAATATTAGTTCACAAAGTCAATTAAGGAACACCTATCCAAAACAGATCACTACTCTAACAAGAAATCATGTAAAATGTATTCTCTTATTTTTCTTTGTTAAACACCTAACTACATTTAAAAAACATTTCAGCTTTATTAATTTGTATAAATATGTCCTTGCCATAATTTGTAATTCATTTTATAAATGACTGGAGATTTCATGCATCGCTAATTCATACATATAAATGTGAAGTTTGCATTAAATGTCTCTAAACAAAACCCTGCTTGCTATTTTTACAAGGAATAGGATAAAGAAGAGACAAGAGGACTCTCATTACAAAGACTGACCCTCTTAAAATGAAGGCTATTCTGTTTTGAGCATCAACCTGCTACTAACACAGCCCTGGTACCAGGATTTAAAAAGGCCAGAGTCTAGAAATACTACTACAATGGTTGACTGGCTTAAAAATAGCATGTTAGAACCAGGGAAAACAGTGGTTTTAAGTGGTTGGCAACATTCCAGAGAAGCCTTTTAGTACTCCTTTTGCATCTCAGCACTCTTTTCAACTCTGCTAGTTACCAATTCTTATCTCACACCATTTCTAGGTTTATGCCAAATAAACCAGCACACTGCTACTCTACAAGTGGAGGAAAAAATCCAAGCAGCACATCTACCCACGTGCACTCTTAAGTCACTAAAATCTTCCAGGCCTGCCTTGTTTGGGTATACTAAATACATGATAGAATCTTCCTGAAGATGGGCACACATTATAGCTTTCTTGGAACATGTTATGGCACTTACTCATAATAATATTTTCTAAGACCCCTCTATCACTAAAAGTGGGATTTTTAAGATGTAACTTTTATATGGTCTCAGTTCAATTTTCCATTAAGAGAAAACCACAAACAGCAATCAAGTGGACAAATAAATAACTGCAAAAATAATACTTAAACTGTAATACAAAACACAATAGACATTTCTAGAAAATAAGATTAAGATGATTGTTTTATCATTTTATTAATGTTGCTAATAAATTATAATTTTATAAAGGGGGGGAAGCTCTTTTAAAATAGTTTTAAAAATAAGCCATTTAAAATTAAGCTACATTAACCAGTGGCGCATTTTTTTAAAAAGATCTTTAGACTATTTTAATTACCTTGGATATCTAATATTCATACCTCTCCAAGAAAGTTTATCATAATGCAAATACTAATGAAATGTTTACATAATTTTGTATTTTTTTCAGTCTAGAAATCGATAGATAATGCTCGTTACTTAAGAGACACCATTTTCAGCCACCTAAACAAAATGCAAGGCACTATTTACCGACATCCCATTTAAACAGCAGAACACCCTTAAACAAGATAGGCCTAAACTGATTTTAAACTTTAAGTTGAACTCCAAGAAAAACAGTCTATATAATACAGAAGGCCATGGAGTCACATAATGTTACCTGGTAAAGTCAAACATGTTCATATTTAGATAAAAATTAAATAGCACGGGATTAAAACCCAACCATTCTTAACCATGATTTGAGTCTGCTAACCAAAATAAAAATTTAATGTCGTCCAAAACACATCTCACAACCTAACCAATGCAAAGCTCCAAGCTTTAAACTTTTTGATAGTGTCAATAAAATCCCCAGGAAAGGAGAATACTGCAACTCTCCTTGGAACATAGGTGTTTTAAATCATGGTTAAGCAGGCAGAATGTTAAGAATGGTATGGTTTTTATTTTCCATAGCAGGTTTATTGACGGCTTTTTTCTAGTAAAGTTTAAAAATCTGACACTACCTGTCCACATAGAAGGGGAAACAAAACTTGGTCAAAGTCTGTAGAACTTCCTGTGGAGAGAAAGAGAGATAATTTATACATCTAACGGGACCAATAAATCTAACATTAACCATGGCACACAATCTAGCAACTTTACCCTAAAGAAAGAGGAGACAGATGAAGAAATATGGGCTTTATCAATTACATGGAAGGAGTACCAGGCAGTCAATCACGAAAAATAATAAACATGATCAAACTTCATTAAAAATGAAAAATTAATCAAGAATCACACATGGGCAAGCAGCAGGAGTCACACAGGAAAACTCTGAAGGGAGGGAGGCGGTTGGGTTGCTGAGTGTTAACACCCCTCCAGGGACCATCTCCAGCCTGACCATATGGATCAGAGTGAATAACACCGAGCCACATGGGTTTGGCCTGGCAGGGCCGCTGCTGCTGGCACCGTTTTTGCCTGTTACCTAGGAACAGAGGGGGCTGGGATTAGACAACACTTCCCCACATCAATGGGCCAAATCACAAACAGCCTAGAAAGCCAACTTGAAGATAATGGTCCCTGATCATCATTGAGTACATTTTTTAAAGTATAAAACTTCATTTATTCTATAAAGAAGCTGCCATTTCTGGCATAAATTTATGCCGTAATCAAACTAGAACAGTTTTAAGTACGTACAATTTTTACTTAAATGTCATCAGAATTGGACACACTTACCTGCTTGTAATTTGTGGAAAGGCAAATGAAACCACCAGTTTAAATATCTTTTTAACAAACATGTGGGTATATAAAACCAAGCACATTATTCAGGGCAAGTATACAAAAAGGGAACAAAAAGCAGAGTGACATTTCAAAGGCTTCCTCATAAAAGAGAAGCTTCTTACATTAAGAAAAGAACACTTGTATATGAGACACAATACACGGTGGGCTGTGCCTTTTCCCAATGGACACATTTCACATACTCAGTGTATATACACATAGCTAGGCACATATACAAGTAATTAAATACTACTTCCTGTATTTTTCTCTAACTTGACTTTAACTCCAGATTTAGACAGTCCACAATCAGTCCTTATGCTCACGGACCAATGTTATAAATTTTTAAAAAAGAATTTCTTTCATGCATTTGATTTATTTTTAAGCTATTTAAAATCTCAACTTCAAGACAAATAAAGAACATATTTTTCATTCATGGAGACGCTGGTTCAAATTAAAATAAACCTGCCCAATGCAAATCCTAATCCAAGTGATAAATTCAATATCAGTTTACAAATGTAGCACTTTTCTAACCAATAATAATGACTTATCAATGCTAACTGAATTGATGCTTCTCGCTTCATTTATTTTTAAAACCAGTTCTATCACTCAAGAAATAAACCACATCAATCTAATAACCCACTCAATGAGGCAGAAAGCACACTGACTTGCTCTGCCAGGGCATGTTCCGCCTACATGATTCAATTGAGCATATCCTATTTTTTAATATTATCTTGGACTGGCACTATATACATCACAGCACTATTAAGGCATGTCATGAAATGGTAAAGGAATAGGAAACACTCAAAAAAAATGGGAAAGAGTGAATAAGAACACCTAAGTATATTCAAAGAGGCATTATTGATACATGAGTTAATTTCATAATTTGGCCTTCAAAAGTCCTTACATATTGTTTTAACACTCCTTATGATCAAATAAATTGCAGTACCTAATAGGGAATCAAAAAAGCAAGAGCAGTTTCTCAGTGCGTAATGGTACTATCAGGCAATTATTAGAAAATAGATAATATAAAAAATCCATTCTAATATCTGCAGCTTCAATTATAAAATGTATTAATACTACATATAACCCATACACACAACATTCTTATGATTTACACACCAAAAAAAAGTTCCTCACATATTTCCTTTCACTTCAAGTTTCAAATACCATAAAGCACCTCTTGACTTCAGTATATGTACCGAGTGTTCTTTAAACTCAGTACCCACGCTCACTCATTGCCAGGAGCAGCTACGAAGACAGTTATCCTTTACCCCTCCAAAGTTACAGGTGCAGAAGCGCTTCTCTACTCTATGCTGGAGCTGAGCTGCCAAAAGGCCTCAAGATTTTTGAAAGAAAGGACCCCCATGGCTACGAGAAAGCATTGTGCTCTACAGCAGCGTCAAAGGAATCTAATATGCCCAACTTACTACTCACTACAATATAGAAACTACTTACCACTTTCTAATGTCAAGAGTAATAACCAATTGTGAACTTGTCTGTCAGATAATATTAGAACAAATATCAAAATACCCAATGTAGGCTGCTGAGTGTAACCCACCTCCCAGGAGCTTTCCTTTTTACCCAAGAAAGCAGTGATAAGTCTAATTAAGCGTCGGGCAGGGGGAGGGGAGAGGAGGAAGGAAGGGACCATAGGCAAATGTAGGCACATGTTTGCGCATTACAATATGTTTCTTCGTGTTTGAGATGTTACAAGAGCTTGATATTCCAATTTATGTCAAGCAAGACAGTAGTGTGCTATCAGAGAAGAAAACAAAAATGAGCATCTACTCTGTTACACATATTCACACATTATCTCAATCAAAACTGAAAAATCTACTTCTTAGTTTAGGAAGGGGAGGGCAGGAAGAGGGAGGGGAAAACAAGCAATGTCTCTTGTAAATACCAACTGCTGACATAGACAAATTTTCTTAATACTGTTTTCTCTATACATAAACATCTAACCACCTTATCCTCTTTTTCCAAAGAAAAACACAATTACTTGAACAGGAAAAGTACCACCCTCCAAGAGAGGGGACATTAAAACCCTGATTTAAACACATTTCAAGAGTTATATTTTAGCAGAGTATCTTTCAGCATTAGCTTTACCAGGAAAACAGTCATTAACCAGTCACCAGCCCCTAGAACTCTCTAGAACCTGGACCTTTGGTCAGGGAACTTTCTCTGCAGATGGTAACTGTCCTGTTTTCTCCCCGCTTTTTCTTGCCTACACAAGCTCTTTCAGGGAACCAGCCTCAGCACAACCTCAACTACTGCCACATAATCGGATCTTGGAGACGCAGGACAGCTGATGAAATGTAAATGACCTCATTGCTAAGGCGGGAAGGGGTGGGGGGAGAGATGGTGCCAGTTTGCCAGATCAATTCCCAAGTTTATATTTTCGCAAATCTTTATATGTACAGTTTGATTTTTTAACATTTTAATGAGCAAAAAAAGTGAATCTATAGTAGCCAGTCACCACAGTTAAAGTGCAGGCCGTGAACTACATCCCAGGAGGGAACCAGTCCACCATGTCACCAGTGGCTTTAGGACATTCGCCACCTGGTTCCATGTCCCCAGGTTCCAACTCTTTTCATAATCAAAACGCTGCTGACATTATAAGCCCCAGACGGGTTTTCTAAAATCCCTCCCAATCAATATATCCAACACATAACTTATTGGAGACAACACTGAGCTCATTGATTAAGGTGAGTTCAGTAGCAAAGTTTTCAAAATAAATGAGACAAGAATATAGCATTCAACCCCTTTGTGTCACCAGACAATTTATGAAATAGGCAATTTCCAAAAGGGCTTTTCTTCCTAACAAAATATACGATACTTCGTGTAGGAAGAAGTAAAAGCAGAGGGCGCAGGGGGGAGGACATGTGGATGGCAGGCAGGCAGTTGCACAAACCTTTCAGTTATGCATATATTAAACAACAGATTGCACAGTGTAGCAGAAAAGTAACATCGACAAAGCTCTGCCCACGAGGAGATGCTAAGCTTCAGGCTGAACCAAAATATGAAATCAACACACCTAACACTGGATTCACTTGCAAATGGAAATCAGAAATGAACTCAAGATCCATCTCCATCTTCTGTGGATTCATTTCACCCAATTTGAATTCTCATCTAGTCAGCAGGCCCATCAAGGGAATTTACTCCAATATGGAGAAAGTAGATTATGTTAGGCTGAAACTGAGCCATTCTTTTAAAAACCCAGTACAGTTTTAAAATTTTATATTATTCATCATAGGATCCTATCTGGAAGCAAAACTTCGAAGACTTCAATTCAACATAGTAAACTGGGATTATCAATAATGAGAAGGCTAAACCAATTCACCCTGAATTTGGGGTGCAGGGTGGAGAAGATATAAGAGATCCTGCAAGAAGACATCAGTTCAGATGTCAAATACTTTATTTACATTGCTTCACTGAAATCCATAAACAAAAATTGTTGTATTTGGCAGATGAAAACAACTGACAGACACAGACATGCACACCCACAAATACATGCCATCTGAAAGACAAAAACACAGGCTGATTATAATGTCCACTGGGGTTACAGAATGTTGGAAGATGAGGCATGTTCTCAGTAGTTCAAAAGGAAAAAGAAAATGTGTGCAGGAAAACATTTAAATAAAGGAAAGAGACAGCCGGATTAAATGAATGTATTTTAAAATATGTAAAGCTACAATCAGCCTCTTTGTAGCTTGCTGAAAGCTAGCATAGCAGACGATAATTTACCTTTGTCCAAAAGGAGAGTGAAGGGTGGGGGAGGCGGGGAGACAGTAGAAGAACATTTCCCAAGTTTTCTACATCTAATTTATTTGTTCATTTCAAAATGTAGATGTGTGATGAAAAGATCAGTGGAGCTCAAATTCCTAAAACACTGTTCCTATGCTTAAACATTTTTTTAATAGCACGAGGGAAATGCTGACCCTTTAAGTCCTGCAATTGAGATCAGTGCAACTGACTTGAAAGAAAAGCCTTTGATTGATGATCTTAAAACTCAAGTTGAAAGTTAAAAAAGAGAACACACACAAAATCCAAACATACAAAAAACTAACAAAATTTCAACTTTAAGCCATTCAAGTTAAAACCAGGGACTCCAAGGGAAAGCTACCAGAGGTTTTAATGCTTATGATTAAGAAAGGTAAAACGGAAAGTCTTAGAAGCTTAATTAGCACCAAGTTTAAGAATGTTGATCAGAAATTTCCTATATATAAAAACAGGAAATATAATTTTCCTCCTACCCTATAAATGTCAAGTTAAATCCAAGATCCATACTATAGTTTCAACCAAACTTTTTTTTTTTTCCCAGTGAGAAAAGCTTTGAATAAGGGATTTTACAAAAAGGCCTTTCAACACACGAACATAAAAGCGGGGTCAAATTTCTATCAACGCTGCTCTAATGCTACAGAGTCTGCTTCCTTTCTTTGGTATATTTCAATATTTACTCCCAGTTTACTTTTTATCAACTGTAGTGAATTCTGAATCATGCATATGTTATACATGTGCTAAACTAATATCGTATCTAATATGCACAATGTTGTAATTCAACGATAAAATTATAATATAGAAATTCACCATATTCTATAATGTGTCATATAAACTTTGTATCTAAATCATCAAGTACATTAAGTACACAGGTGAGATGCTTACAAAGCAGAAGAACCACTTCTAGAATTACTTTTAAGTGTAAATCTTCCTGATCTTTGAGTACAAAGTAAAAATACTGGATCTTATTTTTAAATTTTTTTAATTTAACAAACCTACTTTATTTTTTTGTATCCTTTCCTTTCTTCAGAAAATTACTTAAAGTTGTTCCCAAATTAAATATTACATAAAATTTTCTAAGACTTCATTTTATTAAGTTTAAATGTTACAGCAGAGGCTGAAAATGAGAGAGCTGTATTTATAAGGTCAGTGTTAAACACCAATAAACTCTTGACACTTGTTTCAAATGGTTCCAAAACATACAAATGATTTGGTTAGAATTTATTAAAATTAGCATTCGATGGCATCAGTAATGGAATTCCTTGGACTAACTATTACTACTCTGAAATATTTTACCTTGTTCATCTCCCTAAACATTTTAAATCCTATTATCTGCACATGTGTGTTATCAATATACTTAAAAGGAAGAAAGGTTGGAGAAAATGGGGGAGGGGGAGACAAAAGTCAGCACATAACAGGGTCCCGACAGGAAAACTGCAAACACCATCTCACTGAAGAAGCAACTTGCCCTCAGGAAAATAGTATTTAAAAAAAAAAAAAAAAGAGCACTGATAGAAATAGTATTTTGTAAGCATATTAAAAGCTGTCAGCTTTTAAATATTTTAAATGCACACAAAAATGTGCACAGATGGGCAACTTTTCTGCTCACATTAGTCTGGGAAAAAAATCTTTCATTATCAAAGTCCTTGAATTTTTTAAACTTAATTGTGCCTCTATTTCTCAGGATTCACACCCCAAGGCCAAAGCTTTCCTGCCACCAGTCCTTCAAATCTGACTTGGACATTACACGGGAGGAGGCTCCAAGCCTCCCCGAGGTCTCACTCCTTTTACAACACACGAAAAAGCAGTCGATAATGGGCCCATGTTGAATTCACTGCTCTCCACGTCTCCTCTTGGGACACAAGCCTAGCAGATGTGATAAAAACTGTGTCAGAGAAGTGGCTCTAGTTTGTGCCTTAATGACAACTTAAACCTCTAAACCAATACAACCAAAGGACTAACAGAATTGGCTGTTACCTCTCCCTCCTGCCAATCTTAGAATATCTCTGAAATGAATTAGCACCTCTACCCACAACATCCTCCAGCACCCCACAAATCCATTCTAATTTTACAAGATAAATGAATTCAGCAAACACATCGGCAGCAAGTGTATGAGCTGTGTGTGTGTGTGTGTGTGTGTGTGTGTGTGTGTGTGTGAGACAGAGGAAGAGAGAGATAATTACACTCTAACACGTATTTCATGTAGTTTATATTTTCTCAAGGTATGACTGTGCATCCAGATGTCTTACAGAACTGCCCAGCATTTTCCCTCTGATCACCACCCCAGTAACCATATTAATACATACAACTGGTAGAGCTATGGTTACCAAAAGGTGCCAAAGGTCTAAGAAATTATTTTTAAATATGCGCAACATAGGAAAGAAAACTGGTATTCTGAGTTACTGAAACATTCTAATTATGAAAATTTATACAGGAGAATATTTTAAACCATAGGTGGTTATACTTTTCTTTTAACTTGTAAGGGCTCTCTGTCTTACCTAATGATACGGTATCAAGAAATAGATTCGAATGTGTACTTCAGATAACATTTTCTAAATTCTATAATTCAGCCCTCAGAGGATGGGCCTTTTTACCCAGTATCTTGAAAGCCTATTCAGTCACAATGGCATACCCACTTAATCAGCAATCATTGTTCTGGGATGCAGGACTTTGTTGTCAAGACAAGCACCAAAACCTTAAAAAATTTTTTTCAGAACTGGCATAAGAAAAAAGTGATCTTTGTCAGACAAGGACAAATTTATGCAAATCTTTTATAAACATTCACAAACATTTATTTAGCTTTTGAAATGTTGGCCTCATTTGAGAGCATGAAAATGAGGGGGAAGTAGGAAAACGCAAAGGACAGCTTAGAAGCTGGCACACTACATAAATATTCAGAAGGAAGATTACAGGATTCGTGTTCGGCTGTCTTAGGCTTCTCCAAAGTCCACACAGAATAGCGAGGAACAAAACTAACGAGAAGTACAGCAGATGTTAGACAATGCATCAGCCTCTTTTCCTCTCTCACTTGGCTATACTTGGACGCTTTTATATTTTCTTTCAATATGGTTAGGTCATTCAAGGATTCTCCTATAGACTCTGTATTGTGGCTACAGATCTATAAGCTGGAGGTCTGTCAGCTTTCCAAAAGTTTCCAATGAAAAGGCATTATGCAAATTCTACCTCTCTTACCCTCTTTCAGGAGGGAAAAAAGCCTGCAGTATGCAGTCATCGGAGTATTGGAAGCCCCAGCCTTCATTTCTGTATAGCCGTGTTTGCCTCAGGGCCACGCTGCTTGTTTTGACAGTGGATCCCCCTAGATAGTTGGGATTAGTCGAGCTTGTTTAGATAAACTTGAAATCAAGGCCTTCTCTAGGTAGACAGCTAGATGTAGCTACCGAGTTTCCAGCTGCCTCCCCCTTTCATCCCCAAACAACTGGAGATTCACTGTAGCTATCACAGCCACAGGCTATGTCACATACATAAGTACAAAATTAAAGGCTGCTAAAAGAAGCCTTTGTAAGTCTTAGTGCTAAAATAAGGAATCTGTACTGCTTGGTTTATACAAATTATTCGAGTGCTACCAGTATGAAACTGCAATCATCAGTTAACAAGGCATACTAATCAAGGTTCCCGGGTTCTTTGGATAGACAGGACCATAGTTTGATAATATGCCTAACCTTCTGCTTCTTAGCTCTTGTATTAGAGTAATCGCTTAAAATGTTGAAAAGGAAATAATAGGCTTTATTTATCCAGCGGCAGGGGATATCAGACAGCATCAACAAACACTGTGAGCAGAGTATGAAAATCAAAATATAAATATCGAATGTGCTTTTAAGAGAGAATTATATAGCAATTGATTAGACAGGGCCTCACTAAACAGTCATCTCCCCTTACAGAATGTTCCTAATCAACTTTCATTTCCTACAACTTGCAGGTTCTGATAGAAGATACCAGGAGGATTCAAGAACTGAGGAAATTTACACGCAGAACAGATGGATGACATCTCCTCACAAAAACAGAAAACAGGTGATATGAAACACTCTTCAAATAAAAAAATTACACAATTCAAACAGTTTTCTAAAATCTAACACTCAAGGACTTTACTCTTTTACAACTAGAAAATTTCTCTTCAGAGGGCCAGCAAAATGCAAACAAAGAAAACAACTGAATTCCACATATATGTTTTATTTTACTTTACATATCTTGCTCTAACATGTAGATGCGAATATTTACCTGAGGCTGCCTGGGATAAACTAAACACAATAGTGGTACTGGAATAGGTTTAAGCATTTTCTAGAACTGTTCTGTGAGATATTATACAGCACAGAAGGCCTTCGACCCTCTGACCACACTGCCCAGTCACACAAGGCAGTTTTTCAATCAATCAAGATCACCTATCACCAACAAAAATGTGCCCTCATAATTCAACAGCTAAGTCACTATTTAAAAGAAAAGACTTAAGACATGTAAGACAGACTGGAATTGCAGTCACCAATTTGAGGTTTTCCTAAGAAATTTTTGTTTCATTTTTACGTACAACTTAAAAACTAAAGGAGTCAGCAAACTTTTTCTCTAAAGGGCCTGACAGTAAACATTTTAGGCTTTGTGGGCTACTTAGGGTCTTGGTAACCAATTTTTCAGGTTGTTTTGTTTTGTTTTGTTTTGTTTTTACAACTCTCCAAAAAGGTAAAAACCATCTTAGCTCCAAGGTCACACAAAAACCAGCCCCAGACAGGATCTGGCCAGCTGGCTGACGTTTGCCAACTCCTGATCTAGCGTGTCAAGGAGCATGGTCACACAACCTAACTCAAACAAACTCACCAACACCCCAAAACTCAAACTCAGACATTCCTGAAAGGTTAAATGCCAACACCACTACATTGGTTCTCTGGCAACTCAGCAATTCACATGGGATTACTGATAAATGGCCAAATGTCTACTGCAGACAAGTGTGTGCTCTATTTTTTTGGAAAATTAATTAAAATACAAAATAAAATACAAAGAATTAAAAATAAAACATATGTGCACCACTCAGAATTCACAACTATCTTGTGGCATGGATTCTTCAGAGAAATAACTCTTCTGAACAGGTAAGGTCCAGGGGTTGTCTGACCAGATAAAAGGATTCATGCTCTCTGGCTTACTGAGAGCTCTTCAATTTGAGAATTATTTTGTTTATAATATTAAAAAATATATGCTAAAAGAGAAGAAAGTCTTTTCTGGAGCTTTACCCACACTCACTCAAGCACGTGACCTGCTGAACGTCCTGTGAGAGAGAGAACACAACAGAGCCTCTTTCTGTCTCTCCTAGCACTCAATTTTGGCTCCTCTTTCAAATACTTTCTCTCCAATGTGTTTCTCAGGATTTTATCTTCCTTCTTCCCTCTCCGTATCCTCTTTTATTAACAGTCTACTTACACGTTAATTTCAATTATCATCACCATGTAAATGGCTCAAAATCAAATCTTCACTTCTAAACTCTATCTAGTGCCAGGCCTCTACTTCCAACTGCCTTTTGGACATTTCTGCCTCAAGTCTGGCAGGTATTTCAAGCTCAATATGTCAAAAATCCAGACGCATCTACCAGTTCCCGGTACACTGCTGCTTGCTAACCCCTTTCACCCCGTAAGAATGAGAAGGCCTCTCAGACAATCACTAATACTTGCTGGGGGACAGATATGTGACTCAGATTCAAGCAGCTATGACTTAGATTCAAATATTTACTGTGGTTGTTGAATTTCAAAATAAATGTGAGGAAAATTTTCCAGTTCCTTAAAACTTTCCCAAGTATTAATAAACAAGAAGGAAGATAAGGAAGGCAGGCCCTGAAATCAAGCATACAAGGACTGTCTGAAAAGTATCCAGCCATGGAATATGAAAAATAGGGGCATTTATGGCTGGATTTTTTCAGACAGCTCTTGTATTTCAAAGTCATCTTAGAAACGAAAATGGATATACTTCCTTAATTGAGACACTATATTTAGGACCAGACAGTGTACCAGAGGCCCTGTCTGCATGAAGCTTGCAATTGACTAGGAAAGGCAGATGCCATGCAAATGAATACACTAATACATAATCTGAATTGTGACAGAAGCTGTGAAGAAAAGAACAAAGTGCTCTAAGACAAAATGACAGGGGCCTGAATTTAGATGGAATGAATGGTCAAGAAAGACATCTCAGGGGGTAACGTTTTGAGCTGAGACTTTAGGAATGAGTAGGCACTCACCGGTCAAAAACTAGAAGAGCGATAGCAAGAAAAAGGCCAAGAAAAAGTAACAGCACAAGCAAGGACCAATGAACAAGATCCCTTGGCACATTCAAAGAACTAAAAAAAAGCCTGGCGTGTTGGAGCAGAGACGGCGAGGGAGGGAGTGACAAGGTGAGGTTGCACAGGTTGGCAGGGGCCAAATCGCATGGGGCCCAACAGGCATAGTATAGAGTCTGGACTTTATTCTTTTTTTTTTTTTTTTGGTATGTGGGTAGCTCCCTGGCTGGGAATCGAACCCAGGCCGCAGTGCTGACAGCGCCAACGCCGAAGCCTTAAGCCACTACACCACCAGGGAACTCCCTAGACTTTATTCTAGTGGATCAGAAGTCAGTAGGAGGGTTTGAATCCTGTCACATTTCACTTGCCATGCCACTTTCTAACCCTTCCATGTACCCAAGTCTTCCTGATTCTATGGGGATTCAGGAACTATTCTCAATGAGCTCCTCACTTCTCCTGAGTTCCCATGCCAAGCATGTCATCAGACTGAACCTAAATTTCAACAGAAGGGAAAAGACACACAAATTGTGTGCATGTCAGGCCTCCAAGAAGGAAGAGGAACCTTACATAGAAGCCTTAACAATTACCCTGGCAAAAAAGAGAGGGGTCGGGGTTAAAGAGAACAACAAAGGAACTGTAACAAATTCAAACAGGACCAGCTTAAACCTCTCTTCAGAACCTGGTATTTCTTCTGAGCAACCAAAGTTCATTTTCCTATATATAGAGAAAGCATGACTTTTTATTGCAATAATCTGCTGCATACTGATGCATCTAAAAAAGCCACTGATTATAAGACTATTAATTTTCAGTACCACTAGGGAAAAAAAAAATTCTGCAAATAAGATGATGTACCATCAACTGTAAGATTCATCCCAATTTGAGAGATGTTAAAATATGAAAAAAATGTGCCTCTTAGAATTAATGAAATATATTTATAGGTATCTTCCCTACTAGATTGAGTTAAGGAAAGTGGGGATTATTTCCATTGCCAGTATCTAGCAGAGTACTTACCTAGCACAGAGGAAGCACCCAGTGAATGATGGTGTTACAAAATAATGGATGATAGTCTGGGGACTCCGAAGGGGGAAAAGACAGCACTAACTGAGCACTTATTATAGCCACGCACTGTGCTAACAGTCTACACGTCTTCTTGTCTAATCCTAATAGGAAGCTGTGAGACCACATGGGGCAAAGGAGACTTGAATTTATCAGAGGATCGATATTTACTCTTGATAACAGAAAATAAGAGGAAGAGAGAAAAACTATTAAAGTCTCTATAAATGTAATATTAGTTATTTCTGTCAAAGGTTTACCATTTACGCTTAATAACGTAAGAACTGTGTGTATAATTTTAAGTATGTGAGTGACTTAGATAAGTTTATTCTGATTCAGCCTTTATTTTTGTATTTCATATACTAATGGTCACCTGTTGTCTGGAGGGGGTTAAGTAACAAGTGGAAGGGGACTGACAAAGCAGCTAATATGTGTCACATCCTGTGCTGGAGCTTTTTATATATGCTCAATGATCCTACCAGCAATCTTATGTACCTATTATCACCCTGTTGTACATGAACTGAACCTTGAAAGCTGAATAAAAATAGTTGCAGGTATAACAGAACAGTGACGTTACTTGCCTAACAGAAAATAGGCAGCAAATGGAAACACTAAGATTCAAGCCCAAGATCATGTATCCCCAGAGCTCAAGCTCCTCTCAAAATCTTCAGCTTGCTGCTCTGTTGATTGCAAATGAGATGTTTGAGAGAGCGCGAGTCTCCTTTTTGGCCCTATCTGCTGCAGACTCTGGCTCCGCATTACACACGCGCACAGCTCGAGCTCTGCCGGGTGAGCCTCCATGCTGACGCGCTCCAGCCTCTCCCCCACCTCGCCTTCCCATGCAGCGGCAGTGGGATGAATGTTTTGTGTTGATGCACCAAAGGGCCTCGGGTTAGGGCGACCCTACATGCCAGCCTGCCAAGCACATCCTGGTTATACCCACTACCTCTTTGTGATCATGGTGCCTGCCCCCTTTCACTCTCCGAAGTGTCCTGGATTGTATGCTATGGTCACCAGAGTCTGAGAGAGAGGAAAATCCCTGACTTGTCTGGGGGCGGGGGGGGGGGGGGGGGGGGATTAAAAAACGAGATCAGTACAATAGCTATTCCATCTGCCTCGTGATGGGAAATGGGGGGGTGGTGTTAGAAGAGGACCTTTTTCTCACCTGACACCGGGCCCTTTATCCACATTAAGGACTCACCTACTTTCTATGACTTAACGCAATCCCAGACATCATCCAATACAGGAAAGCGGTCAAGTTTTCTCTCTGCTTCATCTTCCTCATGCCATGTCAAAAACACATTCATCTGTACTAAGCCAGGTATTGGGTATATACCATGTCCACTTCTGCCCCAATTCTACAAAATTAGTATTACTTCCTTGTTGTACACATGGCAAAAAACAAGGCTGAAAAAAAGTAAAAGCTTTGCCCAAAGCGACATTTCCAAAGCCACATCTCAAAGAACAGGGGAATTCTTGCTTCCGCTTTTCATTGGGCCAAATATACAAAAAACAAAAACCAAAACAAAACAAAAAGGCATTTGAAAATTTTAGAGGCATGATACTTGTTAAAAAATAAGTGAACCATGAATTATGAATGGTACTTCAGCTGCCACTCACTCTGTTAATACAACAGACACATTTTAAAAATCTGGAAATACCGCTCAGTTTACCAGCAGTTTAGGTCTCCAGAATCTGGCATGTTAGAAGAGTTCTCTATAAAAATAAAGTTCTCAACAATTTACAGTCTACACTTGTAAAACTAGACGTTACTAAAGAGGCATCTTGTTTGAAATACATGCAAATACAAGAGTCGTAAATGCCTCTGGTTCAGCCTCCACTAGGTAAGACGGGATTTAGTAAGCGCACGGTTTGGCCTGTCCTACCTCACTCAAATTATGTGCCCAGAGATCGCAGTGTGAAAACGAGTCAGTCATCCATTATTCTATACCCAGTATCTGGCCTACTAATACCCAGGGACAGGACCAGGTCCTGGCAATGAAGCAGGCAAGAATCCCTGACTCCCTGCCTTGGTGACGAAGAGGACACATAAACAAGCACGTGAAATGAAGTGGTTTAGACTTTTCTGGTGTAACTATGGTCAAGGAAAAGAAAGGTACTATCAGGTCTACCCCGGGGACGCGACAGACTCCTCGGAGCAGTGAGAGTTGAGCTGATTTTTGAGAGATGAGTCAGTATTTATTACACAAGCAAATGAGGTAAGATAATTCTAGAGATAAGAGCAATGTGAAACAATATTATAGTACATATTTCACAAGGTTGACACATAAGTAAATGGTCTTTAACAACCTCAATTTTCTTTAAAGACAATCTTAATTCTTTTTTTT